>JAECMU010289046.1:5011-15806 GCA_016106625.1 Dracogyra subfuscus | reverse complement strand
GTCCATGTGGGATGTCAGGGATGTCAGAGACGATGTCCTGGAACATGCCAGATATTTAGGTCAGTATTCAAAGCAAATTAGTATTTTTTTAATTATACACTCATCTTTGACGAGTTGGATTATGGTACGGTATTGTCAGTCCATAAACTTCATTTTCGGAGCATCTTTTACTTATTAATTCTAATAGAATCATCAAATTGTGTATTTAAGTACAAGTTGGGATTGCTGTGTCACGCATACAATAACTAAATTACCACGACCTACTTTACACATACTACTACACATGAAAAAATTTCCTTGTCTGGGTCATATCTTTCTTATTAATTCATATAGGAGATCATCAGACCTTGCATGAAAGTACAGTTTGTGATATTGGTTTGTCTCATACTATAACTAGGTCACTGCGACCTACCTTTCATCCATAACTTGAAAATTGTTCTATATCATGTCTTCATATGTTAATACATGTATTTTCAGGAAAAGGTATGCACAAGAGACTGTATGGTAAAACCAATGACGGCCACAGTGAGAGATCTCCGCTGTTAGGTGAAACTGGTGGCCACGATCACTCTATCAACAGTCAGACTGATGTAAAGAAATTAAACAAAACTTCCTCGGCAGTTCTGCCATCGGAAGATACACAGACGGCAGCCAGAGACTGCGATGATTCCTCCTCCATTGGCCAGCTTCACGACATATTTGTGAACAAGTCCACTACTGCCAGCATGAACAATTACTTGGAGTTTAGTCAGAGTGTCGATGTGTCGGACACAACACATCAGAACTTGGTGGTGGTGGACATAGAACCTCATCCAGTTGCTGTAATGGGGAGCGAACGTGATGGTGCTGAACATTATGTGATCGTCCACAATGCACCATCAGAAATAAACGATTCCAAAGATAGTGATGATAAAGAAAAAGTGAAAAAATCTGTTAATTCTAGTCATGAAGACTGAAAAATATAAATGTTGTTTAAAATATAATTGGCCTCATAGCATGGTTGTCTAACTAATTTTTAGAGCTTTTGACACGAGTGAACTTTTTGTTTTAATCTACAAACTGAAATTAAGTCTTAAAATGTTCATTTCTATAGCAATTATGCTGAGAGGCTGACAATATGTAAAGATAATTTCACTGATGAGTGATACTCGTTGGTGTTGTTAATGTATGATGCATCTTACATTCTGAACAAATCAAAAGCTGAATCTGTGATGAACAGTAAAAATACTGCCTAGGAAATTGTTGTTCCGTTACAAACGGACTTGTAATTAACTTTACGGCACTTCAGCAAGTCTAAGTAAACAATATATATGACATTGTATAAAATGAGAAGGGCCCCAGCAAACCAATGTCAGCACAGAAATTTTAACACTGTGACATTACAATTTATTAAATAGTGTCTGAAACTGAGATGGCAAGGTGGACACAATACTGGTATCTAATAGATTAATAACAAGAGTATTTTGTGAATTTGGTATGAAGTTCAGCATTCACAGCAATGGTTTTTTGAAAGAATATTTATTATTTTTCATAATTCATTAAAATATACATAATCATTTACATCCATTTTTCATCTGATGTGATAGTAATGACAGTGAGGTGTCATTCTGTTGGACCTCTTCTTTTTTTTTTATTGTATACATGTATCTAGACTGGCTGAAGTGCCTTACAAGTTGCTGTGTTCCATGATAAAAGGAATTTAGCATTTTGTGTACACAAACTAATAATTAAGGCATCATTGACAGTCATTATTTTTACAAACATACAAGGCATTCTCTAAAAAAAAAAAAATCTTTGTTCCCTACCCACCCTTTCCTAAAACCCCCACATACATAAAAAGATTTGATGTTGAAAGGGATATTGTTATAGATGAGCATATGCTGATATTAATCATCATCATGTGATTTGTATTCTTGTAAAAATGCAGATAATTCTGAATGGGTGCTAAACGACTATCATGAAACATTTATTAGAAAAAAAGAATTTAAAATGAATGGTGAAAGTTGGAAGGAAGGAAGAAAATGTTTTATTTAACAACACACACAACACATTTTATATTACGGTTATATGGCGTCGGACATATGGTTAAGGACCACACATATATTAAGAAACCTGCTGTTGCCACTTCATGGGGTACTCTTTTCGATTAGCAGCAAGGGATCTTTTATATGTACCATCCCACAGACAGGATAGTACATACCACAGCCTTTGTTACACCAGTTGTGGAGCACTGGCTGGAATAAGAAATAGCCCAATGGGTCCAATGATTGTGATCCATCCTAGACCGACAGTACATCGCCCGAACACTTTACCACTGAGCTACTTCCTGCCTGGTGAAAGTTGAACCCAGTGGTTATATTCTACACATGACTTAAATGGCTCTCTGTATTACACACAAACCCAGTGATTATAATCTACATGTGACTTGAATGGCTCTCTGTATTACACACAGACCCAGTGTTATATTCTACATGTGACTCAAATAGGCTCTCTGTTTAGCAGTCAAGATTTGGAGTCCAGTTTGCAGCTGTTATTGTCATTTGCCATCACTTCATAAATTGTTAATTTTCACTATTTGTAATGAACTAGATTGTTTTTATTGTTGGCTACAACTTTTATCAAAGTTGTGAACTGATAATTCTATCACTACTGAAAATGGAATTAATTAAAATCAACATCCTGCATTATTTAATTAAAAAGACATTCTGATTTTGCTACTATTGTTTCTGCCTAATGGAGCCTTTTTAACAACAAAAATGACACGATAAACACATTTTGTTGTTAAGTGTATTCAATTTGAAATTTGTACATATTCAGTGTTTCTAGTCATCCCAACATTTGTAGTGACTCTAATGTCTTTATTTCCTAATATATGTAGATACCCTGTATGTACTGATATATATACTCTGTCAAAAAAGAAACACATAGGCGAAATATTCATGGAATTCTCTCTTTAATACAAAGTGGCATAATTTCGTTATTTATGATCGTATCGGTCAAATTTGACTTGAATATGTGACAATGTTCTTGTTATGTTATGTAGATATGTTTTCGTCACCAAACAGCGTCGTAGGAGGGTGCTGAAATCAGTACTATGTGTGGCCACCAGCAGCAGCAATCACTGCACGACATCTCCTTGGCATAGACTGAATGAGTCTCTGAATCCGGGCACGTGAAATCCTAGCCCATTCTTCCTGCAGTGCATGTGATAGTTGCAGAAACATCTGTCCAGTTTGTCCCATAGATGTTCAATGGTGTTGAGATCTGGCAATATTGATGGCAATGGCAGCACATTACTGTTCTCATTTTGTAGAAAATTCACTGTTACACATGCCGTGTACGACCTGCTGAAAGAGTTCTCTCTTTTGATCCAAAATGGGAAAGCATGTGACGGTGAAGAATTTCATCCCGGTAGTGTACAGCTGTCTGGTTGCCTTGTACGAACACAAGTTCACTTCTGCCGGTGTATGAGATGGCTTCCCACATCATGACACTCCCTACACCGAATCTGTCAACTTGGGCGGCACAGTTGTTGGCAACATGTTTATTGTGGTGTCTGTAAACACATTGTCGTCCATCAGACACCCTTCTCAAACCAGGTATACATCCAGCAGTGTTCGTTGCTGTGTCAGTTCGGTGTTGCAAATGCAGAACCCAGATGTAGTGATCTTGTGCTGCAGTTGTTATGCGAGGTCTTCCATTTCTGGGCTGGTCTTCAGCTGATTGAAACTGCTGGTACCTGTTCCAGAGGCGTAAAATGGTGCTCTGATGGACATTCATGTGGCGTGTGCGACTGCGATTCACCTAACTGGAGGTGGGTGACCTACTGCAATGTTTCGATTTGGCAGATTTAGTCTTGGCATCTTATAACTCATCTACGTCGAAATGGAAATGAGCCATCATTGTGAGCATTGCATCTTTATTAGTTTAAATACTCATCACTACCCCAATCTTTTCCCCCTGAGTTTCACAAGCATTCGCCAAAATCTGACCATTTCACACTGATTTCCTGCAATTGTTGCACATGCCACAAGGTGCATTAAATTTGATTTAGGGTGCATTTGGGCATGCCGTCTCATTCCAGGAACATTAACAAACATGGTCATTTAGCAACATTGTACTAAAACCCCAATATTTTGTCAAATCAAACACTTCATCTTTCCCTATCACCTATGCGTTTCTTTTTTGACATTGCGTTTGTAGTAGCTCTGTCTTTATTTCCTACTATGTAGATGCTCTGTATGTATGTAGTGTTCAAGGGATTAACCTGTGATGTTATGTTTTTAAATTTGAAATGCAGTAGTAGAATATTAATATCTAAGCCACCCTTGATGGCCTACCATAATTATATGTTTTTATTTTTTTGTGTCATTGTGACCTTTGTAATATTGACTGTTTAGACATCACTTTGTTTTTGATAAAATAATGTCTGGTTTACTACGTACTATTTATTGATCAAATTTGCCATATTATTGTGGTGTAATATTAACTCAACCAAAAGTAAGATTACATGTTGAACGTTCATTCAAGTGACCAATGTTAATGTAACATCACTGAAATATATACTGAACAAAAAAAGAAACTTCCGATTTGAACAGATAGTATTTGTTGTGTCAAAGAATTCATTATGTAATGAAACTATATAGGTAGTATTAGCCTTGAGTTGTATATTCAGGATTCATGAATTTTATTGATTATTTTTACACTGTTTATCATTGACAACGTAAAATTCAGTTTGCATGTGCAGTATAGTGTAGTATTCAGTCAATTTGTTTTACTTGTCTTACTGACATTGTTGTCAAGTGAATGAAAACACTTCAAAATTTGTAAAAAAATAATTTACGTGAATGAGTGATTGGCATGCTTGATGTTGGCATGTTGACAGAAGATGTTGCAAGGCATGTTGGGAGTTTTAGTCGAGCAATACGAAATCTTCGCTTAAAATTTCGAATGACAGGAAGCACCAACGAGTTGCCACATCGTGGATGTCCGCGTGTTACAACGCCTGGTCATGAACACGCATTTCGTAATCGATTCCAAACTGCTACTGCTGCTAACACACCTGGGCTTCATAATAACCGAATCAGTGGGCAAACTGTTCGTAATCATCTGCGGGAGAACGGTTTACATGCACGACGTCCTTACATCGGATGCGTATTAATGCAACATCATTGTCTTAACTGGGGACATGTACACACTTGTTGGATACGGCAACCCTGGAATACCGTTCTTTCTTTACAATGTGGTGATGGCAGGGTGTGTGTCTGCCGTAGGAGAAATGAACGCTATGCTGACTGTTGTGTTCTTGAACGAGATCATTTCGGGGGTGGGGGTTGTCATGGTCTGGGCAGCCATTGCCCATGGTTATCGTTCACCACTAGTTGTCATTGATGGCAATTTAAATGCTCAATGTTACTGCAATGACATTCTAGCTCATCACGTCATTCCTCTGTTCCATAACAATGCCAACATCTCGATTTTTCAGCTTGATAATGCCACCTCTCATACAACTAGAAACACTGTAAATTTTCTTAGGACAAATAACATTAATTTCATTGATGACTGGCCCCCTAAATGTCTGGGATAGTCTGGACCGACAATTGAGGCATCGTCCCAACCCACCCGCTAACGTCAATGAACTTAGTCAAGCACTCAATTCAGGAATGGAACAATATTCCACATGTCGAAATCAACACTTTAATCAATTCTATGCACCTGCGATGCACTGCACTGCAGTGGTCAATTCAAGAGGTGGTCATACCCATTATTAAGTGGGTTTTGTTTTTAAACCCTGCCCCACTTGGTCAAAATATCTCCCAGTTTCTGTTAACCTATGGCCATGATTTTTGCACCAAACGATGCATCATGGAACACTCTTTAAACGCATATATAACAATTATTCCCCCGGTTTGATTTCATCAAGTTATGTTCAAGCAATGTTGGCGGAAGTTTCTTATTTTGTTCAGTATAGATAGCTAGAGTGGCATTTCCAATTAAATGAAGTGTGAATATGCATATGCATGTTATATTATTGGAGTAATATTTTAAATATAGGTAGGCCTGCTTTCTATTAATATGATTTCAATGCATATTCAGTGCACTAAAATTCTGTTAATGAGGGATTTCCCACACCTACAAGTTTTTCATTGTGGTGATGTCATAGCGTGAAGCATTTACTTTCGGCTTGAAGCATAATCAGACAACATACAATTTTGTATAGCAATCCACTTGCAAAAATGCAAATATGAAAAAGCACATTTTTGTGCATGGAAATATGTTTGATAAATCTTGCGTGGAATCGCTTGAACAGAAAGCAGGCCTTAGAGCACACAATAAAAAAAAAAATTCAAACGAGCACATCATAAGTTCTTCCTTGGACCCTTCATAGATATTCCAAATAAGAATTTAATTATTATGTAAATTTATTTGTTTAACAGGCTTTATTAGTTGGAAATGTACAATGACAGCAAACTCTGGAGTCCATTTAAAACTGTTGTGTGTATTATGTTTTCCAATTATGGTGTATTAAATTTGTTATTTCATACATTGTTTATTCTAATAGTGGCTGCTCTATACAGAGCTACATGTAATGATTGATGCACATTGAATTAGAAGTAACTTAAATATCTCAAGTTACTTGGTTTAAAGGATTGTATTTTGGACAGTGTTAAATCTGCTTTTCTGTCAGTTTTAAAAGAGGACTGGGTATACAGAATTAGTAACTATAAATATTAAGTCCCTATTCTCAACTAGACCATTGTGGCTAAAATGCTTGTCTGACGATCTATTCAATAGGACTGATCTCCCTTGATTTAACAGAACTTTGTTTTTCCATACTCCAAATAGTGCCATGTAGGTAATTATAGGATATTAAATAAACTTCCATTTCGTCCAGAGTGAAATAATTTTAAGTTGTCACAAGCTTCATTTATATCACTCAGCTCGTTTGGTTGACCTGCCTTTACTTTAAGTTTGTAGTGCGTCAATCGATGATGTTGTCATGTGACGTCGAAGTGTTAGTCCCACTTGGCGTTGTAGTGGGACGTATCAGTTTATGTACAAAGATATTTTTAACCATATGGGTAATAATACATCAACGGCCATGATATGTGTTTGCCTATCTGCAATAGATGTACACATCAAACATACCTTTTGTTCCAATTTGTTTGTTTGCATCAGTTTTCAACATATAAATAAAATACCTTCTGATTGGCCAATTACAAAAAAGGTATTTTGTGTTAAAATAGAATTTTAAAATCTTTTGTTCTAAGACTGAACGACTTCATTAGTCTTGGAGGACAGAGGTAGCCCAGTGGCAAAGTGCTCATGTGATGTGCAGTCGGTCTGCACCATTTTCCAGTCAGTGCACAACGACTGGTATATCAAATGCCTTGCTATGTGCTATTCTATCTATGGGATGATGGCGCATATATAAAAATTCCTATACGACTAATGGAAAAAAAAAGTGGCTGATAATTAATAAATCAATGTGCTCTAGTGGTGTTGTTAAACAAAACAAACTTTTTGATAGTCTTGTTACTTTTAATGTCATAGCAACACCTACCAATTATATGCATGTCATTAAAGATTTGAATCAATAGACTTTAATCTCTCCAGCCAGTAACCCACGACTAGTACATCAAAGGCCATGGTATGTGCTATCCTATCTATGGGATGGTGCATATAAAAGATCTGTTGCTGCTAATCGAAGTGGCGACAGCGGGTTTCCTCCCTCAATATCTGTGTGGTCCTTAACCTTATGTCCGATGCCATATAACCGTAAATAAAAATGTGTTGAGTGCGTCGTTAAATAAACCATTTCCTTCCTTCCTATAGACTGTAAAGTTTTAAACACACAGACATAAACTACACAAAAGACTAGGATAAACTTCATAACACATGATCCTTTATTCGGTGTCAGTCACACACTTTATATCAATGTAACTGTTCTTCAGCACAACATTTAATGTCACGCTCTGACCTGCCTCGACATTTTCACTTTCACTGAGCATTTTTGCAGCCTGTTTCCAATGGAGGCAAGGATTGACAGTCAGAAGTTTGATCTCATCGAAAACCTGCATCTCGAACCAGTAAACAACGGCGTCAAACTGACCGGAGTCGATAAATTCAATGACCACTTCCTTTTCCTGCTGAAGGAATGCTGGGAGTTGCACGTCACTGGAAGTCTCGTTTAGCTCTAGCTCAAACAGCTCAAATGGCTCTGACAGCTTGGTGTACTGCAAAGTGTGTAGGTCTATATCCAAATGAGTACTGGCCTGTGATGAAAGAAGAAAGAGAGCTTTAAGTACATGACTTTACTTTGGCTTAATCCAATCCTCGTTCTCTCTCTTATTTGTAAAACAGAAATCTAACCAAATTTTCTATCACATCCAGGGTTTCACAGGATGCACGAACCCTGCATATCTGACACATTATTTACCTAAAATACTCGTAAATAAAATAGAACGTTTTAGAATCTGTAATGTTGTCCTGAGACTTAAAATTTTCCCCATTCCATCAAATGCAAATATCCAGGGTTGTGGCACGGGCATTGAAATAAGTAGAAACTGGTCATTCAGATCACCTGGATATTACCATATGTCAACAAAGTCGAGAACAGTACATTGTTTCCGACATTTTTTAAAGAAACACCACATACATTCTGATATGTTTAAATATAAATTTTACAAGTATCAGTACCACAAAAACTGATAAGAATCGGAATAAAGAACCAAGTATCAGTGTGTGTGTGTGTGGATAATAATGGGGACTGTAAACTTCATAAATGTATCATAACCTATAGATAACCTATGATGCCTGGTAGCAGGTACATAAAAATACCATGGTGACACTTATTGCCAACTGATAATTAAATTTCCGTTGCATTCATTACAATATAACGTCATCCAATTGGTCCAGCCTTAACAATTGTCAGGGAATATCATACCTGATGATCTCATTTTATATTGGTAATTGGTCTTACTAAGCATTATTGTTTCAACCAAAAAAGTAAAATATGAACTTTTAATGTTATTATTAGTAAGTATGACTCAAATTTAATTATAAGTACTGCCTGTTATTTTGTTTAAGTTCATCTGGGTATGAAAAAAAAAAATCATATGCAAACAGACAATCCTTAAATAATGGGAGTAAAGACACAGGTTTTTTGTTTCTTGCTGTTAAGACCCAATGGTCTCATTACACACCTAGCAACTGTTAACAATAAGCTAGAGTGTGTTGGAGTAAATACTTTTCTTCCTTCTAGCCAATCTGTAGCCAGCACAACCACTGTGTGAAGAAGCGTACCTGAAATTCTTTCATGAACTCCGCAATGTTGAAGCCAAGTGTTGCTTTGTTTGTCACTCGACTGGTCTTCAGTAGCTGTTCCGATTCAATACAGATCCCAACCGCCGTCAGCTTGTGTGGGAAAATTATCCCATTCGGAGACAGAGATGTTAGCCTGAAACAAAATATATAAACATATTTTATATAATTATGCTATTTTGCTAACCTGTAATTTACCAAGTACATATGCAGAGCTCACCCTGTTCAGGGAACTTTTTGTTGAGTATTGTGTCGCAATTCATTACACAAGTTTCAGAGATCAAAGAAAGAAAGAAAGAAATGCTTTATTTAACGACACACTCAACACATTTTATTAACGATTATATGGCATCATACATATGGTTAAGGACCACACAGATATTGAGAGGAAACCCGCTATTGCCACTTAATGGGCTACTCTTTCAGATTGGCAGCAAGGGATCTTTTATTTGCGCTTCCACAGGCCTTTGTTGAACAAGTTATGGATCACTGGTCGGTGCAAGTGGTTTACACCTACTCAATGAGCCTTGCGGAGCACTCACTCAGGGTTTGGAGTCTGTATCTGGATTAAAAATCCCATGCCTCGACTGGGATCCGAACCCAGTACCTGCCAGCCTGTAGACCCATGGCCTAACCACGACGCCACCGAGGCCGGTTTCAGAGATCACTACACAATTTTATAACATTAACAATAGTTGTTAAACGATTTTCAATTGAATAGAATTATCGCTCATCAAGGTTTTGTTGTCTACTGCCAAATTAGCCATTTGCTCATTTTTATACAAAATGGCTACATTTATTCTGGCTAAAACATTTTGCTTTAAATGAACCATTTAAATTATTTTTCTAGGAAATATTCTTATAAAACTTAAAAGTCCATACTTTAATGTAATGCTATTTGAATGGCGTTGCCATGACAATTGACATTAAAGTCTGGATTTTATTAAAGTCTAGACTTTAAGGTTTATAAACACAGGGCCAAAAATGAAAATGACATTGAACAAAAACTGGAAATCTTTGAAAGGTGCCTCAAGATGCAGGCTTTCTGTAGAGTTAACATGATTCAACTTTGAAGCTGTACAATGTATTTCTAGTAGTGTACACTCAGCTACTACACTGTAACAAAATAAAGAATAAATGAAGAATGAAGTCATCCATTCCAATGTTACTCGACTGCAATCTCTTCATTTAACACTAGAAGAAGGCAACCACAACAGGAATTTTGAATATGAGAAAAGGTTTAAATATTTTTAAGTACTTGTTTAGTTCATACTAAATGAATCCAAATTTGGTTTAAAATGTGGATATTTTTATACTCAAAATGTCAACAAGACCTGTCAAAATCAATATATCCAACTTCAAACTACACTGTCAGACTTGCAAGCGAATCTGTCCTGTCGGTCGAAGTTGAAAATGTCATATTTTGCACCATATTTCTGTTATTGAAGTACTTATCAAGGGGGGGGGGGGG
>JAECMU010288886.1:2500-10527 GCA_016106625.1 Dracogyra subfuscus | reverse complement strand
CTTGTATTTTTGGAAATGATCTATGAACGTGATTAAATTACAACGTTATAGTAATTCTCAGAACAGTGCGTAAAGTGGTTTACATCTTTCCTATACAGATCGGCCTTCGTGCATGTGCGTGGAAAATAAAGGTTTTTGGAGAAAAAATAGCTGAGGTAATAAATAGAATAACAAACTCGGTACCAGTTATTATCAAATTTATGTCCCTCGTGAAATAATTTTCATTTGTCACTCGCTAAAGCTCGTGACAACTAAAAATTATTTCACTCGGCACATAAATTTGATAATAACTGGAAACTCATTTATTATCCTATATATATAGGGATAATAAATGTAATTTAATCACGTTCATTGATAATTTAAACAAAAAACACAAATTCTCTTTATTCTGTTTCAAAATCTATAATGAATTGTATTAAAATAAAATGTTGTTATAAATTTAACACCAAAAGCGGGAGAGCCGTAAACGCAAACGCTTTAAAGTACATGACGTCATTTTGTGTGTTTGCCAATTCTGATGACGTCATATTTAGTACCGATAAGGTCATTGGATTGTAAGCGTCAAATTGTCCAATAGTATTGTTCGTTAGACCAATGCAGAATATTTCTCACTGAGAAAATATGGAAAATATTTTCCCTGTTATGAGTGACGCTGGGGTAATAAATATATATATATATATATTCCTCTTAGTAATCGAGAGTTATGAAATCATCGCTCCAGTACAGAAAAATAACAGAGCGTTGAGACAATACAATGACGTCACAGGTGTATTCTGAAAACGAAGTACCATTACCTTTAAGCTTTCTCTGTCAAGAGCCATCTATAACAGATTGTATTGTTTTCGTATTTTATATCCGTGATAATGCCTATCCAATAAAAGTGTTACCGTTTACGGTTATACAGTGTATGTCCTTGGTAAAATAAGTTTTACTTGCCACAACCTCTACTGAGTCATAAATTAAAATTGTTTTAGGGGACATGCACTTGGCCAACTGTCTTGATCTGACAAACAAACATGCGCGATTTTTTTTAAATAATGCTTACATTGAATGGTATAATAGTAAACAATAGTTTTACGTAAGCTAGATTGCCGACTGCAGTTAAATGTATTGCGGGGGAGGGAATAGACTAGTGGTAAAGCGCTCGCTTGATAAGCCTTCCGGTCTGGGATCGATCCCCGTCGGTAGGCCCATTGGGTTATTTCTCGCTCCTCTAGTGCACCACGACTGGTATATCAAAGGCCGTGGTATATGCTATCCTGTCTGTAGGATGGTGCATATAAACGATCCCTTGCTACTAATGGAAAAATGTAGAGGGTTTCCTTTCTTAGAACTATTGTCAAACTTATTAATACTTAAACGTCCACTAGTCGATGATTAATAAATCAATGTGCTTTAGTTAAACTTTAAATGTATTGCTGTTGGTATATCCTATAACATGCATGTATGCTTGAGTCTGTACGTTTAAATACATGTCTTGGTTACTTTAGAAAGAAAGAAAGAAAGAAAGAAAGAAAGAAAGAAAGAAATGCTTCATTTGTGTGTTTGTGAAGATGACATGGCTGGGGTGTCATGGCCTGTGATGTTGTATTACAGGAAATGCTTTTGTCCACTGATGACTGCAATCTGATTTTTGTATATTATGTACGTAAATGCGTTTGTAAGGTTCTTTTTTTTTCTCTTTTTTTTGTGGTTTGTTTAACGACGCACTCAACACATTTTAATTACGGTTATATCGGCGTCGGGCATATGGTTATGTCGAGAAAAAAACCCAGTGGTCAGCTGACGGGGATCGATCCTAGACCGACCGCGCATCAGGCGGGCACTCTATTGTAAGGTTCAGTCGCATGGCTACGATTTAATGTGTAAACGACAAGAACAACAGAAAGAAATGCTTTATTTAATGACACACTCAACACATTTTATTTACGGTTATATGGCGTCAGACATATGGTTAAGGATCATACAGAATTTGAGAGGAAACCCGCTGTCGCCACTTCATGGGCTACTCATTCCGATTAGCAGCAAGGGATCTTTTATTTGCGCTTCCCACAGGCATAACTGGTTCAACAAAGGCCACTATCCTGCAAAGATTTGTGAAGTGTTTTGGAAATAACAACAAAAAAAACCCACAGAAAACCTCCACTATTTTTGTGTGCAATTTAGAAAACAATCAGCTCAAAAATAAATAACTTGTAGTAAATTCCATAGTATTGTATTGTTTTCGTATTTTAAATCCGTGATATTGCCTATCCAATAAAATCGTTACCGTTTACAGTTAAAAAGTGTATGTCCTTGGTAAAATAAGTTTTACTTGCCACAATCATAGTATTTTAGGATCAAACTGACAAAACATCGTAGCTTTTATGATGATGGTTAGTAGCCATACATTTACAGGTGTTTGTATTTATGCCACCCAAAACATCAGGGAATATAGATAATCGATGTTTATTTTGATTTATTGATTGACGGACGGACGGACTGACTGACTGACTGACTGACTGACTGACTGACTGACAGATAGACAGACAGACAGACATACTGACTGACGGACGGACGGACGGACGGACGGATGGATGAACGGATGGACGGACGGGCTGACATACATACTGACTAACTGGCGGACGGACGGACGGACTGCAATCACCATTGGTGTACAATTTAATGTTTGTAATTAGGAGAGGTCATACTACATTATATGCAATAAAAATAGGTTTTCAATCAATAGATCGTCAGAAAGTTACGATGTTTTGTGAATTTTGTGATCTTGTTTTGGCAATTTTAGAAAAGAAAAAGGCAACAACGCAACTTCAAAATGTTTTTTTTTTATTTTTTATTTTTTTTAAATATTTGTGTATAATGTTATTGGTATTGTTTTCCTTCCATTTTTTTATTTATGTTTTATTATTAAATTTTTTTATTTAAAATGACATAAACCGATGTATTGGCGTAGCTAGGATCCGGCCTAGATATATGTTGGTTTTTGGGGGGTTAAAAAACACACAAAAAACCCTATAATTTTCCAATTGAATATTGTGCTATATCTCGATCAACAACACTACTTCCCACGTCAGGGGTGGTGAAACTGCCTATAACTCATGGGAGCACGCTCTGTTAACTTATCAGGAGTTCGACCTTGGCTTGACGTCATCCACAGATTCCACCGACGCAATATCGGCATCGATCGAGTTAACAGAAATGCGAACTCGCGCGGGCCGAGGCTGCTGTAATGGGATATTGTTTTGGATCCCGCCGCCCCCGGCTCGACCTGGAGGCTGAACAAATGCTATTAGAAGCGAACTGACCATACATACGTAGGATGTCCGGTTGTGTTATTAGTTTCATGAATGGAATAATAACGTTGATTGCGACGAGGAATGGTTTATTTTATTCCGTGGGCTTGTTTACCTGATTCACACGAGTGGGGTCGGAGGCAAGATTATCATGATTGTAGGAACTGCAAAACATTTTTATTTATTTTATTTTCGTTCTTGTTGAATGTTGTTTGGTTTCTTTCCTGGTTGTTGGTTGTTTATTTATTTATTTATTTATTTATTTATTTATTAACAATTATATGTTTATTGTTGTTGTTGTTGTTGTTGTTTGTTTTTTTTTTTTTTTGTTTTNGTTGTGTTTTGTAATCTGTCGAATATTTTCATCTCTGATGTACATGTGAAAGACAATGGCAACATGATATAGAATTATAAACGTAACAACGTGGTACCGGCCTCGGTGGCGTCGTGGTTAAGCCATCGGACTACATGCTGGTAGATACTGGGCTCGGATCCAAGTCGAGCCATGGGATTTTTAATCCAGATACCGTCTCCAAACCCGCAAGTCTCAATAGGTAGGTGTAAACTACTTGCACATTCCAGTGATCCATAACTGGTTTCACAAAGTCCATGGTTTGTGCTATCCTGCCTGTGGGAAGCCTATCGTAAACGAGTAGCTTATGTGACGACAGCGCATTTTCTCTAAAAAAAAATCCAACAAAAAAAAATAAATAAAAAAAAAAAAAAAACAGTGTCAGATAGACCATATGTTTGACGTCCAATAGCCGATGATTAGATTTAAAAAAAATCAATGTGCGTCGTTAACTAAAACAAACTTTTTTAACAACATCGTATATTGAATAAAATTTAATAACAACACATGTGACTACGATGTACTTTTTTTATCTAGTTGGTCAAACAATTAAAAATGTACATATAACCTTAAATAGGCGAGGGACGTAGCTTAATTGTAAAGCGCCCACCTGGTAAGCGATCGGTCTAGGATCGATCCCCGTAGGTGGGCCCATTGGTCTAATATTTCGTTCCAGCCAGTGCACCACGACTGGGATGGTGCATATAAAAGATCCCTTGCTACTAATGGAACGGTGTAGTGGGTGTTCTCTGTTATTTTATTTTATTTTTATTTTATTTTTTTAACGACGCACTCAACACATTATAATTACGGTTATATCGGCGTCGGACATATGGTTATGTCGAGAAAAAACCCAGTGGTTAGCTGACGGGGATCGATCCTAGACCGATCGCGCATCAGGCGGGCACTGTACCACTGGGCTATGCAGCCCGCTCTCTCTCTCTGTTATATGTCAAAAGGTAGGGATTTAGCTGGCTCGGTGGAGTCTGGGAAAGTGCATATAAAAGATCCCATGCAGCATCAGGAAAAATATAGCGGGTTTCCTCTGATGACTACTTGTCAAAATTACCAAATGTTTTACATCCAGTAACCGATGATTAATCAGTGTGCTCTGGTCGTATCGTTAAACACAGCAAACTTTTACTTGTATAACCTTAAATATTGTAGAATATACCATCATAAGTTATATTAGTAAACCATACATTCGGAAGAAACAATGCAACTTATAAACATTTCTTCATTAAAGTTGTGTCTCTGTTGTTCTTACGAAATGCGGCTTCGGGTAAATACAAAGTAGACTGTCGGCGGTGCAAATCAATAGAAGAAACAGTCAGAACGATGAGAAAGTGTTAAAACGGCCTTGTGTATACATTATATAAGCACTGGGCATAAAAAATTACCTTCTGTGTTTAAGATCAACAATATGTAAATGTTATTATAATAATAATGCAATATATTTATCTGGTTTGGTGGTCAACATTTAATATAGGTCACAGATGTGTTTGGTTATTATGCAATTATTGTTATGACAAACAGTTGTTTTAATTATTTAAAGCAAAAAGTCCAATGTCAATCGACATTCATTAAGTTTTATTTTAAAAAATATGTTCAAATGATATAATTTAATTTCCAATGCAGCCTCACAGATTTTAAATGTAGGCTCCTGATATCTTGTGCATAATCTTTTACGGGCCATCACACGCCAATACCTTTAAAGGGACATTCCTTAGTTTGCTACAATTTTAAGGATGTTATCGACTAACACTGACCTTTTAGCTATTGTAATTGCATATCAAATATATTTTCAAACATAAACGTGTTTCTGATCGTTCTAATATATGTACAATCTAATTAAAATTAGCTCCACTATTAAATGTGGATCTAACAGCAGCCAGTTGGAACTCATGTCCACCAATCAAAACCTTACTTGCAGAATCTTGCCAGTCATTTAAAAATAATTCTAAAACATTCCGAGTGTATACGACATGTTTTGTTTGAATTACAAATGCCTTATTTTGACCAGTAGAACTCATTTTAATCAGATTGCTAACAGCACTGCGTAGAGCATCATTTCGTCAGTAAATAATAATTTAAACATTGACCAATCACACTTCTCCTTTTATAACGTTATTTGGGAGCAAACAAATTCTAAAAATATCGGGCGATTCTATTTTAGTGACCGCAGTACAGCGAACCATACCAATACATACGGGATTGGTTATCAGTCTTCAATTTTATATTACAAATTAATTATTTATTTAAAAAAAAAAAACCCAACTAAATCAGTCTTCAGGTT
The DNA here is from genome assembly GCA_016106625.1 of Dracogyra subfuscus. Classification (NCBI taxonomy): domain Eukaryota; kingdom Metazoa; phylum Mollusca; class Gastropoda; order Neomphalida; family Peltospiridae; genus Dracogyra; species Dracogyra subfuscus. The sequence goes on along the minus strand of JAECMU010288886.1, from coordinate 4,586 downwards.
TTAAATTACAAATTATTTACTTTTTAAAATAAAACATGTTTTAAGGCATTTGTAATTCACACGAAACATGTCGTATACCCTCAGGATAATTGGGAATGTTTTCAAATTATTTTTACTGGCGTGATTCTGCAAGTAAGGTTTTGATTGGTGGACATGAACTCCAACTGGCTGCTGTTAGATCCACATGTAATAGTGGAGCTATTTTTAATTAGATTGATATATGTACAGGTGTAAATTTCATTTTATTTACTAAACATATTTTTTCGTACGTACAAAATTATTTGAAGACAAAATCCTGTTTTGTCTTCTTACAAATATTAAGACGACCAGAAACACATTGAATATACAGACACTGATATTCTAAGCAAGAAAATATATTTAATATGTAAGTTTAATCGTAGAAATATTTTATTAATTGGACACATTGTACAATGCAGCAAACTCAGGAATGTCCCTTTAATAGGCCAGTCGTGGAGCACCGGTCGGCTTTTGAATGACACAACCTTTGAACATAGTGGTACACTATGAGCCTAGCACCTACTATGCTTAAAGCGGCTGACACATATATCCCTTGAGACGTACGTGTCGCGAATTAATTTTGCAAAATCTAAATACAGCTAGTCTTAACAAACTTGCTGATTTTCGCTATTAACGTACTGTTGTCAGCTGTCTTCTTAAAGGGACATTCCCGAGTTTGCTGCATTGTAAGATGTTTCCGACTAATAAAATATTTCTACGATTAAACTTACATATTAAATATATTTTCTTGTTTAGAATATCAGTGTCTGTATATTCAATGTGTTTCTGGTCGTCTTAATATTTGTAAGAAGCCCAAACTCGATACTGTCTTCCAATAATTTCGTACGTACGAAAAAAATGTATCTTCGGAAATAAAACGAAATTTAACCCAGTACAAATATTAGAACGATCAGAAACATGTTTAATATAGAGTAACTATTATTTTATGCAGAAAAATATATGTAATTACAATCGTTAAAAGACTACGTTAGTCGATAACACATTAAAAGTTGCAGCAAAGTCGGGAATGTCCGTTTAAGCACCATGTTTTGAAATGCATAGTTACAGAGAACAGTTGATAATATTAGAGGCGGATCTAGGTGGCGATAATTTTGCGATTATATATATATATATATTTTTTTTTTTTACGACCTCCCTCCAAACCTCTCCCAAAGTTCCCTTGGCATTCCACCTCATGTCACTGCCCTCCCCCTAGATGGATTTTTCCAGATCCGCCACTGAATATGTCTGTCTTTCTGTCACGTATGACGAGTCAATATATTTTTATGAGACCTAGATTAACGTCAAAATTATCAAATTATTAACATAAATTATCACAAATATGTAAAGAAAGGATGGGACGTTTTACGTAACGACATATTCAACACCTTTTTATTTATGGTTATATGGCGTAGGGCATATGGTTAAGGACCAAACAGATAATGAGAGAGCAAACCCGCTGTCGCCACTTCATAGGCTACTCTTTTCGATTAGCAACGAGGGAACTTTTATTTGCATTTTAATTTAATTTTGTTTTTGTTTAACGACGCACTCAACACACTATAATTACGGTTATATCGGCGTCGGACATATGGTTATGTCGAGAAAAACCCCAGTGGTTAGCTGACGGAGATCCTAGACCGACCGCGCATCAGGCGGGCACTGTACCACTGGGCTATGCTGCCCGCTTTTTATTTGCAACATCCACAGACAGGATAACGTCTTCTTCTTCAGACAATCCGGCCATGTTAGATGGGTAGTCCGGTATTGTGGACGAAGTCCGCAGTCTGCCTTAGCGACGTCGTCGGTCCCCACGACTTCTCCCTCAGGTCCACTGCACTGGACCACGTTTGCTGGATAACATATACCACGGCCTTTGTTAAACTAGCTGTTGAAAATTGGCTAGAATGAAAAATGTGCCGACGGGGATCGATCCTAGACCGACCGCGCATCAAGTTAGCACTTTAAGACTGGGCTAAATCTCGCCCCGCAATGAAAACTATGGTAATTTGTTAATGACACCACTCATCCGCTATTGGATGTCCATACGTATTCTAGAGATTGTCGC
>JAECMU010288574.1:0-10757 GCA_016106625.1 Dracogyra subfuscus | reverse complement strand
TAAACGAAAATAACTAGATGGAATTGTATGTTTTAACATATGGTTATATGTCTATGCCATGAATATATAGGAAAATAACTAGATGGAACACCCACCTCTAGGGAATGTGACTATCATATTGTGTTGATTATAACAGAGAACACCCACCTCTAGGGAATTCGATCTGGCTTTTGGGTCACTCAGCTTCTCCTGACTGTTAACCGGAACTGATCCAGACTTGCTCTGCTTTAAGCTTTCTTTGGAAACAGAGGACTGTGGCTGCTCTTGTTTCTCTGCTTCTTCAGATGCCTGTGGCTGGTTTTCGTCTCGATTACCTGACTCTAGGGTTTGCTGTTTATCATGTTCCTGACTTTCATCACCTTTTTCCTGTGGTTCACCATCGGGATGTTGATCCTCCAGTTCACTGTGTGACTGTTGGTCCTGTTTTTCTCCCTTCTCTTTCTCTTGTTCATCTGGTGACTGTTTGACTACTTCATCTTGTGACTGTTGCTTCTCTAATCCATCTTGTGATTGTTTCTTCTCTAGTGCGTCTTGTGACCCTTGTTTTTCTAATTCATCTTTTGACCCTTGTTTCTCCAGTTCATCTTGTGACTTCCGTTTGTCTAGTTCATCTTTTGACCCTTGTTTCTCTAGTTCATCTTGTGACTTCGGTTTGTCTAGTTCATCTTTTGACCCTTGTTTCTCTAGTTCATCTTTTGACCCTTGTTTCTCCTGTTCATCTTGTGGCTTTGGTTTGTCTAGTTCATCTTTTGACCCTTGTTTCTCTAGTTCATCTTGTGACTTCGGTTTGTCTAGTTTATCTTTTGACCCTTGTTTCTCTAATTCATCCTGAGATTTTGGTTTGTCTAGTTCATCTTTTGACCCTTGTTTCTCTAATTCACCTTGTGATTTTGGTTTGTCTAGTTCATCTTTTGACCATTGTTTCTCTAATTCATCTTGTGGCTTTGGTTTGTCTAGTTCATCTTGTGACCCTTCTTTCTCTGGTACATCTCGGGGCTGTTCCCCTTGTTCTTCCTGTTGCTCTTTAAGCTGTTGCTCTTGTGACTTTCGTTCCTTTAGATCACTCTGTAATTTTTCTTCTCCCTCTTGTGACTTTTGTTCTTTTAATTCCTCTTGTGACTTCTGTTCCTTTGGTGTTTCCTGCAACTTTTCTTCCAATTGTTCCTTCGGTTGTTGCTGTGGCTTAATTTCCTGTTTTAGTTCTTGTTCCTTTTGCACCTGTTGTGCATTAAGTGACTGTGGCCTAACCTACAAATATATATATTTTTAAAAAGAAATATGAAGCTGCGAATGTGTAAAATGTTTAATCACCTTTTAATAATTTAACGTTATTTAAAATTAGATATAGATTTTATAAAATAAGAATATATACCTTGTATATTTAAGGGCATCAAATGGATATCTTATTCGCTCTTTTCCATAAACAGAGTAACACATACCAGTGTTTGAAACACCAGCCAAAGCTTTCTGATTGAAACAGCTAAAATATGTCTGACTAATGATTCAAAGGATACATACCCGGGTACCTTGCAGTTGAGACCTCCATCATCAAATATAGACTGCATTGTAACATCTATTTTAAAACACCTACCATACATTAAGGTATAGACTGATGACATGGTGAATTCATACTTTGTATTCTAGACCTATACCATTAGAACCGGCTGGTGACATGGGGAATTAACACCTTGTGTTCTAGACCTATACCATTAAAATAGGCTGGTGACATGGGGAATTCACACCTTGTATTCTAGACCTATACCATTAGAATAGGCTGGTGATATGGAGAATTAACACCTTGTGTTCTAGATCTATACCTTTAGAATAGGCCGGTGACATGGGGAATTCATACCTCGTGTTCTAGACTTATACTTTTATAATAGGCCGGTGACATGGGGAATTCATGCCTTGTGTTCTAGACCTATACCATTAGAATAGGCTGGTGACGTGGGGAATTCACACCTTGTGTTCTAGACCTATACCTTTCGAATAGGCTGGTGACATGGTGAATTCATACCTTGTATTCTAGACTTATACCTTTAGAATAGGTTGGTGACATGGGGAATGCGTATCTTGTGTTCTAGACCTATACCTTTAGAATAGGCTGGTGACATGGGGAATTCACACCTTGTGTTCTAGACATATACCTTTAGAATAGGCTGGTGACGTGGGACATTCACACCTTGGGTTTTAGATCTATACTTTTAAAATAGGCTGGTGATGTGGCAAATTCACACCTGATGACGTGGTGAATTCATACCTTGTGTTCTAGACCTATACCTTTAGAATAGGCTGGAAACATGGGGAATTCATACCTTGTTTTTTGTAGACCTATACCTTAAGAATAAGCTGAAGATGTGGTGAATTCATACCTAGTGTTCTAGACCTATACCTTTAGAATAGGCTGGTGATGTGGGGAATTCATATCTTGTGTCTCTAGACCTATACCATTAGAATAGGCTGGTGATGTAGGGAATTCATACCTTGTTTTTGTAGACCTATACCTTTAGAATAGGCTGGTGATGTGGGGAATTCATACCTAGTGTTCTAGATTTATACCTTTAGAATAGGCTGTTGACTTGGGGAATTCATATCTTGTGTTCTAGACCTATACCTTTAGAATAGGCCGGTGACATGGGGAATTCATATCTTGGGTTTTAGACCTATACGATTAGAATAGGCTGGTGACTTGGGGAATTCACACTTTGTGTTCTATACCTAAACCATTAGAATAGGCTGGTGACATGGTGAATTCATACCTTGTGTTCTAGACCTATACCATTAAAATATGCTGGTGACATGGTGAATTCATACCTTGATTTCTAGACCTATACCATTAGAATAGGCTGGTGACATGGGGTATACATACCTTGTGTTTTACACTTCTAGTAGAAGCTGTTGACTGTTGATGTGGGGTAAACAACCCTAGTTTTTTACACTTCTAGTAGAAGCTGCAGACTGTTGATGTGGGGTATACATACCTTGTGTTTCACACTTCAAGTAGAAGCTGTTGACTGTTGACAGGGGGTATACATACCTTGTGGTTTTTGGGTATTCTAGTAGAAACAGTTGACTGTTGACGTGGGGTATACATACCTTGTGTTTCACACTTCTAGTAGAAGCTGTAGACTGTTGACATGGGGTATACATACCTTGTAGTTTTGGGGTATTCTAGTAGAAGCAGTTGACTGTTGACGTGGGGTATACATACCTTGTGTTTCACACTTCTAGTAGAAGCCGTTGACTGTTGACGTGAGGTATACATACCTTGTGTTTCATACTTCTAGCAGAAGCCATTGACTGTTGACGTGGGGTATACATACCTTGTGTTTCACACTTCTAGTAGAAGCTGTTGACTGTTGACATGGGGTATACATACCTTGGGTTTCATACTTCTAGCAGAAGCTGCAGACTGTTGACGTGGGGTATACATTAAGGCTCCAGACTCCAGAGCATCACTCGCTACGGGCGAGTTCGGACAACCAAAGTGTTCCCAAACTTCGGCTCTCTTCAACATGTCATACTCAAAATCAGCAATGCTCTGGATTGTGTATCTGAAACATTTCATAAATGTTATGTATCTGTGTTATACATCTAAACAAATCAAATGGCATTGATACATCTAACACAGCAATTATATACAATGATATAGAAGTATTACAAAAACTGCAATATACTTTTGATACTTACACAAAATATATCTAACATGGCAAAAAGAAGAACTGTTTGTACAATGGCACTCTGACAAATGATTTAACCAGTGAGTATTAGATGTCTAACAAACAATAATTGGTACATTTAGTCTAGATAATGAGAGATGCAACCATGTACATAACAGATCTCTTGTTAATGCTCATTGAAAATAGGACATGTAACAGAAGCAGGTTTATTTTCTCAATCTCCAGTCCAAGTGTCAGACTTAAACACTGCTGTAGGGAATGAATTGTTACACTCTTAATCAATTATTAACTTAATTCTACCATGAATCTTATATGATCCATATCCGGGTATAACAAGATGCATTGTATGTCTCGGCAGGCAGCATATAATCACTTAAATGTCAACCAAGCTAACTGGATGATCTTATTTTCAAAAACATGCTAATTAAAATCCATGAATATGACTTACAAGCACTCTTTCCTAACACATTCAAAGCTATTCAGAGTTATTATGGCAGTTTGGACCTATTCAGAACCATTACAATGGCTTTGAAAATGACATCTATAAGATTACAGCTTAATCAAAGATATGATGAAGTCAGACTTCAATAATCCAAAACATTGATTCTGTTGCTTCTTTATTAATAAAGATCGTAACCCACTGAGAATAGAAAATCAATGAAAGCAATGAACCTGATACAATTCAGACTGTGGTTGAAAACCGGGTGTCCTGATTGCCCTATCCGGAATATACAGGTGCAGAACATGACATTTCCTGTTTATCTCACCTTTTGTTTTCCAGTACAACCCTTACTGGCAGGAATGAAAGTTAAGTCTATTTTGTTTAAGAACACCAATAGAGCACATTGATTTATTAATCAATGGCCAATGGATGTTAACCCGCTACATATTCCTATTAGTAGCAAGGGATCATCTATATGCATCATCCCAGACAGGATAGCACATACCATGGCCTTTGATATACCAGTCGTGGTGCACTGGATGGAACAAAAACTGCTCAATGGTTCCACCAATGGGGATCAAACCCAAACCAACTACACACCACTAGGCCATATATCCTGCCCCTGGCAGAAATGATGTTAATATTACATTAGTAAGTCTCATTCCGGTAAGAAGGGGTAGACTGTAATGCAATATTACTGTTGTGGTTTAATTGTAACAAAACTTGTAAAACTACCAGGGACAAGCCATATATCCCAGTGGTAAAGGGCTTGCCTGAAGCATAATCACTCTAGGATCAATCCCCATTGGTGGACCCATTGAGCTATTTCTCATTCCAGCCAGTTCACTATGAGGTCAATTCCACCGTAACTGATGCATCAATCACAAGCATTAGACAACATACGTCATGAAACTATTTAAAACTTTTATTAAGATTTCCCCCTGATCATAAGGTTACTACTTAGGCCTAACAATTGCCACTGGAAATTTGTCTCCTTAGTCCAAACATTATATGTGTGAGCCAAAACAAGTTGCGTAACTGACGCATCGAAAAAAGTAATATGAAAACTGACATACCAAATACACTACAAATCTTCTCTGAATTTAAAGACCGCAAAACCTTCACGCTTATAGCAGAAAGTAACACACTAATTGGAGTTTCAAGTTAGATAACTGAATATTAATTTTCTCCTCTGAATTTCTTCAAGGTCAGTATTTATGTCATAACTGACGCAACATGGAAATGTAACTGACGCAACATCTCCAAATAATATATTTTATTTTCCATGACATTCCTAGTGTAGATGAAAGTTGAGGTAAATTATAATAAGATAGATGGTACAGGAAGTAATCAGATCAGTACACGCACAGTATATGAAAGGATGACTGGATTGTCTTCATCTTTTCGACTGTAAACCTTTTGCATCCCTGTAAGTGGAAGGGACCAACAAGGTCGTCAAGGTCATCTTTCTTTGACCAAAATTGCTGCCAAGTCACATGACAGCAGTCCTGCACTAAATGTTTCCTGAAATCTTGAGGTTTAGATAGTTTATCATTGGACAATGATGAATATAAATTTCAACCCTAAGGTTTACTTTTTGATGGAATGGCCCATGACTGGAAAATCACTGAACTTGGTATGTGATATCCTGTTTGTGGGATGATATATATAAAAGATCCTTTGTTACTAATGGAAACATGTAGCTCATTTCCTCTCTAAAACTACATATATCAGAATTACCAAATGTTGGACATCTAACAACTGATGATTAATAAATTAATGTGCTCTAACTTTTTGTAAAGTACCAAGCATTTGTCATGTATAGCAAATAGATTTCCAAAGTTTATTAGCTAGAGAAGTGAAAATATACTAAAAGGCAAAAGATATTGTGACATGCATTGTTTGGAGTAATAAATTTATGAATGGATTTATGGATGTAAACCAGAGAAAATGTGCATAAAACAGCTCAAAGAAATGCAACCAAGCAGTTGTTGCAGCGCTTGCATGCTTTGTGCAAGAAACATGGAATATTCAGGAAAAATCCTGTCCAGTGTTCATCATAAAAGGCCAGACATTCACTCACTAATCACTGCCACTCTGTGCAGCCTTCAGAAGTCCAGAAGTCAGAAAAACACCATTAGTGAACTGTTTGATGCAATTTCGTCATGCCACGTCTCAGTGAAAATGACAGATGGCAAGTCATAGAGATGCTTGAATTTGGGACCTCGCAGCGTGATATTACATGTCAATTCAACATCTACAGAAACACCCTATGACACTTATGGCAACGATATCAACAAAACAACCAGGTCAGGGACCATCCCCATAGCGGCTGATCACCTGTGACAACCCCTCGCTAAGACACATGGATCCAAACCACATATCTGCAAAACAGGTTCCAGCCAGCAACCCTCACAGCCTGTACCATCCCTTTCTCCTGCATTTAGTGGTCTCAATGAGATGAGGGTGTCAGGCCTGTATCAATGCTCAAGGTGGACATACTTGCTACTGACTGTGTGAATGTCGCTTTAGACCCCCTCTAGTGATGTAGCTCATTTGCATATGGCAGGTGCGCTCTTTTCATGAACTATTGTTTGTTTCCATACCTTCAGACATTTCTCTTTCCATGGTATAACGTTTCATACATGGCAAGATAAACGTATCATCAATTATCTTTGTCTTTCATGTGTCACAGTAACTTTCAACTTTTAGTATATTTAGATTTCAAACCCTGTTTAAGATTTGTATGCTATCCAATTAACTAAAATGAAGATGGGAAATTAAGTTTAACAGGAAGACTGTGAATCTAATAATTTACTGTGGACACTTTTCATTTTCTCTACATGTGTATGTCCATTTTTAATCATGTAACATTATTTTGCAATTATCTGCTGTATTGGTAACTGCACAAAAAACTGGACCTTTAATATAGACATGTAGTAATAATCAAAATGGTCTTGTTATAGTATAAGCACCATTAAAAGAACAAATAAAATAGCAAATACACAGCTTGGTTAATCTTCATGGTTCTTATGGTTGCTAATTAAGAAACAGCCTAAATAAAAGTTTTAAATACATGCAGACTAATTCAATTTTACACTAAAACTAATGCTATCATAATGTCCACTGTTGTAATGTGTAAGATAAAAAAAATGTCATTATTGATTTAGCTGTACTAAATGACCTCTAAACAGCAGACCAATTTATTGATAGATTTAATGCACAACACCTCATAATCAGATTAAAATGAAAGGCAATACAAGTCACATTGTGAACAGAAATATAGTTTCTGAACTTGGGGGAAAAGAAATCTCTCACAAAGATGTAAGCAGTAAATCAAAGGATTAACCTCAATCAATACTGATCCCACAACAGAACTATAATGTGGAATATATGGTAACTAGATCTAAAACAAAAAGCCACAGGTTTACATGCTAAAAAGCACACATTTACCAACATGTCAGTTTAAATGATAAAAGAAATATCAAGGTTAAAATTAAAATAAAACCATATTGGAAGAGTATTAAAAATTTCTATGACTGATAAACATCTAGACACATGGCATATTCAACTATTAATAAATGTAATATGCAAAAATGTCTGGTATAAAATAATTAGAGAAAATAATATTAAATAAATGTTGAAAATTGTTTGATTGAAGTATTATATATACAACTAGACTAATAAATTTGAATATGTATACAGACTTTTAGACATTCAAACAGTGAAGAATGTATTGTTTGGTACCACAACTATTTAATGTGCGATCAGATATGTCCTTTTTCAGAGACAAAAGTAAACAGTCGATGAATTCAAGTTTTTTAAGTTCTTGAAGGAAGGAAGGAAATGTTTTATTTAACAATGCATTCAACACATTTTAATTGTGGTTATATGGTGTCTGACATGTGGCTAAGGACCACACAGATATTAATGGAGGAAATCCGCTGTGGCCACTTCATGGGCTACTCTTTTTGATTAGCAGCAAGGGATCTTTTATATGCACCATCCCATAGATAGGGTAGCACACACCACAGCCTTTGGTGCACCTGTCATGGTGAACTGCCTGGAGCGAGAAATAGCCCAATGGGCCCACCGATGAGGGTTGATCCCAAACTGACCGTGCATCAAGCAAGCACTTTACCACTAGGCTACGTCTTGCCCCTTGTAAGTTCTTGAATGCACATTTCTAATGAATGAATGAATGAATGAATATTTGTAGATATCTCATCACAAATGTATATCACGTTTTTTTAAATTCCATTCTATATAAAATAAGTTTCATTCTACACACAAGTAAACACAAAGATCGAACAGCATTAAAGAAATGAGATTTATGAATCAACCAAACTGCACAGCTACTGGGCTACTTTTAAGCACTCTACCACCAACAAGCCTCGATTCAACCTTGATGTTTGATCAAGTAGCGAAACATGCCTAGTTGAAAATAGCAAACCAATACAATGGGTAAACTAGACTATATTAACAATTATAAGATTAAGGGTCATTACCCATTTGCTAACAAAATATTCAACAGTGATACTACAAACCTATGGGTTATTACTTTGACCTAGTTAAAAAGATATTTTAATAACATCCATTTGGATTTTTTAGAATTTTTAACACTTGAATGCTACCTAGGTGGCTTCTAGGAAATATAAATACATAGCTACAAGTTATGACTTATTATTTTAATGGCAGTTAAAACAACACAACTAATCCAAGTTGGATAAAGTAACATTACTAACTGCCTTAAAGACTATATTAAATTAATGATGTCAAACTAATCCCATTACAAACATGTAACCCAAAGCCCGATGGACATCTACTCTAAAACTAACAGGCATTCAAAGCTAGTTCTCGAGTTCAGTGTACCTCAGTTCATCTAAGAAGTCCAGATCTTCGCTGAAACAAACAATGTTAACCCAAATCTCTAACAAGAGCAATCAAATCCGATGACATTTGTTTAGTTGACATTTAAAAATTATTTCTAACTCATTGTATGAAACTTAATACTTGTTTTAAAATAATAAAATTAAAAATAATTTAATTAGTGCATATTTTTATTACCTCCACTATTTTTGTCATTAAACAATTGAGAATTTTAACTTAACTATTTAAAATATTTTTTAATTCACTGAAATATTTTCTTCTGCAACCCCTGCAACTAATAAAATGTCCACAGCAAAAAGACATTTTGTTAAAAATAAAATTGAATATAGAGTCCAATTAGGCATAACAGTGCCATGGAGATTTAAAAATTGGTATTGCCAATTTTGACGGGCAAATGTAGGAGTTGCTTCTGGTATGAAAACACTGTAACATAGTTATTATTATAATACTTAAATGTATAGATACACATTTAAATGAACAAAATATTATAATGACTGGATGTGCTAAGTACTACTGTTACTATTATTTGCATTTGTAACTAACTTACATGGTCCAACAGCAAACTGGAAAAATTAAATTAATGTATCTGATTATGAGTTATATTGTTTCTACACAGTAGATCGAGTTAACAAATGAGAACAAATTAATCATTTTATATATATATATAGGTTATAGTTACTGCTAACAGCATACCTCCAATAATTCCAGAGGTCTGCATTAGAAATGTAAAATGGCATCCAAGAGGGTCACCAAATCATGGAAATATATATAACTTGCTTATTTCTTGACACAATACAGTAATGCTTGCATCTATCTCATGGTTTTATGGGCTATAGAAGACATAAGTGTCATAAAAATTTAGATTTGATAAATGGATCACGTAAATCTAAGATGGTCGCGAATATGATGATCATATTGGCAGTGGAAAATATGGCAATAACGTCATTATTTAGTGCAGATAAATAATTCTTGTATCCAAACCATGATTCTTGGGAGTCATGGAATACACTGATGCCAATACTTTAGTGTATCCAAAATGATCACCAATATGGCCACAATGTTGAATTAGTTTTCACTGCATGTTTCACTTGATTCATCAAACTGGCTACCTATGCATGTACTTGGCATTTACACAGTCAATTGAATAACTTACTTCATACAAGAAGACTTCCTCAAGTACATCAAAGGTAAGGTATGACAAAGTTAAATAAGTTAATTAAGTATTAATTAGGTGTTACTGAAAGTATACTGTACAAGTCCGTCACCGTCTGCAAAGCCCAAACAGATGGCTGAGATGAAATACAAACAAGTCTAAAAATTTTATTATCACTGTAACCAGCCTCAGGGGTGTGGTGGTTAAGTCATCAGACATAAGACATGGCAGGTGCTGGGTTTGCATCGAGTTTTGGTGGGTTTAAATTAAGACCAGGTTTAAGTCTGGTAAACACTCAACAATGATCATGCCTAATTAAAAATCACTAGATCAGTACATGTGATGTGAGTGTAGTTTGACCAACTCAATTTCTTTACCATAGCTGGGACTGCACATGTATTATAATAACGTAACATTAAAAAGCATTCCAACAGTACTGTTAAAGCAATACATGTTCCCTATCGGGCCCAACAAATCTCCTATGTTCAAGGGCAATAACTCTAAAACATGGATTAATTTTAATTTTAACAGTCCTGACTATTGAATAAAATCCCCATTAAATTTGATCTTTAACTTTACATGATAAACCTAC
>JAECMU010287659.1:0-11251 GCA_016106625.1 Dracogyra subfuscus | reverse complement strand
ATGCATTCTACCAGTAACATTCAGTGTGTGTGCGCGCGTGTCTAGAGTCTCCCTCTCTACTACACAGTGCCTGCATTTCGCGAGATTATGAACACCATGAGCACAATATGTACACCACAGTTCACACACTGGGGGTAAACTGTAAGAGTTCACATTAAAGAATCTGTATACTTTCGATTGATTGTCAGTATATTTCATACTGGTAACTATTGTCAAATACTTATAAAGTAAAACACGACATGTTTTGTTCCGAGACCACCGGAGTACATTGATTTGTTAATCACCAGTTATTGGATGTCAAAAACTTGATAAATGTTACATATAACGTCTTATAATGTATATTTTAGTAAGGTGGGTGGTTGTGAAAGAAAAACAAATAGATGAAACATGATGACATTACAAGTTATTTTAGATTGTATTAGAGATAAACTACAATATTTACATGGTATGGCATTTTAGTTTATTAAACAAAGGAACGAAGTACCTTTTAATCAGCATCTATTAAATATCAGAAATAGAGATTAAATATGACACGAGTTTTAGACTACGAGAGAAGAAAATCGCAACGGATCATAGACTTATTCTTTTAGTTATACATGTAATACTGGCGGATCCACGTTTTTTTTTCTCCTGTCAGCATCTTATGTTCTACGACCTGTGTATTAAAGACTGGTTTGTGTTTTTCTGTGTTTGGAAAAAGCATATAAATTATACCTTGCTGCTAATTGTGTTGTCTATTTTATATGCCTCATAGTTCTACACATTGAATGAATGAATGTGTGAGCCAGCTTTGACAGGATTTGAACCACAGTCGTCACAATATATACTACTCAAAAGAATTTAAGGGTCAGACGATATTTTCTACATTATTTTGTGAATGTCAATTATATTAGCTAGACCATAATGTCACGCATGGTATTGTTCCATTTTGACGACAGTGGGTCTAGGCAACACATAAATGAATGAAAATCCACTGTCATTGACACTGTCGACTAGTTCTAATGGCGAAAACATGCTTACATTTGCACGTACATTAGGGCCAACGCGAAAGGTCTGCTAAGTGCCCATAACTTGCTTTTTCACAAAGCGCTTCATTTGCACGCTTTGCACGTGTATTCCATGTTCCCAATGCTGAATTTCCGTATAATTGGAGCTGGCGTTCGTGTACGGTGCACACTCCAAATTCGACAATGGTACAACGTCAACTGACTATCGAAGATCGAGGAAGGGCTATTGCTTGGCTTCAGGATGGCAATACGCAAAGAAATGTTGCTCTGAGACTTGGTGTCAGTCAGAGTGTCGTTGGCCGACTTTGGGAACGGTACCAAGCAACGAATTCTGTTCGAAATCGTCCGCGTTCGGGAAGACCCCGAAGCACTACAAATAGAGAGGGCCGCTACATCACCAATATGGCTCTACGTCAACGCACAACCACTGCAAGCCGATTACGTGACAATCTGCGGACTGCGACTGGAACTAGAGTATTTGATCAAACCATACGCAATCGTCTGAGAGCCAATAACCTACGCTGCCCTCGCCAGGCTGTTCGACCACCACTCTGACCACGTCACAGAACGGCCATATGTCACTGGTGCACGCTTCATCTGCGGTGGCAACGTGTTCAGTGGGTTCGAGTGATGTTCACTGATGAGTACTGGTTTAGTCTCCAGTTCAACGACGAGCGGGTTCGTGTCTACAGACGTCCCGGGGAGCGCTTCGCTGGCGTTAACGTTAGACAACGTCACCGGTTCGGTGGTGGCAGCGTCATAGTGTAGGGCTGCATCTCTATCCACCACAGGACCCACTCTATGTGATGGATGGCAATCTGAATGGAATCCGCTATCTGAATGAGATTATCCGGCCGTTTGTTCACCCAGGCCTTCAGCAGACTGGCGGCGAGGCAGTTCTTAAGGATGGCAATGCCAGACCCCACCGCGCCAGGGTGGTAACGGACTTTCTCAGACAAGGTATCGCCAGGATGGATTGGCCAGCATATTCGCCTGACTTGGCCCCAATAGAGAACGCCTGGGACGAATTAGGCAGGAGAGTTCGGGATAACCATGCCCCTCCGGCCAACCTTTATGATGTGGGTCAACTTCTTATGGCAGAGTGGCAGGCCATTCCCCAAGAGTTCTTCAGACGTCTGATCAACAGCATGAGGCAACGATGTGTCGAGTGTATTCGCGCCAGGGGTGGATTCACACACTATTAAACGAATGTGCTAATGTGTAAAATCCATATTTGACAACCTTCAACTTTGACAGCATGTCATGTGACTTTCTTGTATACAGTGACGTAAATTTGTGGGTTTTTTTTTGTAAATATGGAACAATGAATACAGTATTTGGTGTAGTTTTCATCAGTGTAATACACTCTGAAACTTATTTGGTTATACATGTTTGACCCTTAAATTCTTTTGAGTAGTATATAATGTTTTTCTAAACACTTACTGGTTTGTGTGCCTCAGTTTCAGTGCAAGTCATTTGTAACACAGATAGTTAATTTAGTTATTATAGCAGACAATGGTAATGTGCATACTTAGTAAATCAGCATCTACCTAGACATGTTCCGAGTGACACCCACATCACTGTGGCTCATCACTGAGTAAGCTGATGAACCTTTATTTATTTTCTGTGTAAGAATGATGATGCATGTGTGTTTAACGACACCCCAACACAAACTTTCACATCGGCTATTGGGTGTCACAAATGAATATGAAAATACTTTTTTTTTTAAATATATTTGTGTAAAACCACAGTGTAAGGAGATGTGTAGAATGGTATAATACAATACATAAAATCGAGGTAAGTAAACTATAACACTTTGGATAGAAGTTAAAGTGTTTAAACAAATTTACAATTAATTCTGGACGGAATTTAAAGGATTCCAAAACATTTCTTTTGTCAAATATATCATTTCTCGTCGGCTTCAGATTATCACACTCCACCAAAATGTGGCACAGAGTCAGCGTACACCGACAATGTTCACACTGAGGAGCAGGGTCCTTCTTTAAAATAAATGAAAGTGTAAAATATATATGGCCGATGCGGGTATGGCACAAGACTTCTCCATCCTTTATTGCGTCTGATAGGGAAAATTGTTGCAGAAGCCACATAATTCCCATCCCGTGATCCATCTGTGTAAACAGGAATGTACTAATAGTACCTTTCTTGGATTTCCATAAAATGTTGTTTATAAATAAACGCTAGCTGTGCGATCCTTTTTAGATGCACATGATCGAATATAACAGCTGGTGTTTTGATACACCAAATGGCAAAATAAAATATGAACGCGTTTCCAAAATGTCTGTTAAATCAATGTTGTAAACTGATAAAAACTGCTTAAAGGGACATTCCCGAGTTTGTTGCATTGTAAGATGTTCCCGACTAATAAACTAGTTCTACGATTAAACTTACATATTAAATATATTTTCTTGTTTAGAATATTAATGTCTGTATATTCAATGTGTTTCTGGTCGTCTTAATATTTGTAAGAAGCCAAAACCGGACTTCGTCTTCAAAGAATTTCGTACGTACGAAAAAATATGTTTATGGAAATAAAATGAAAATTAACCTAGTACAAATATTAGAACGATCAGAAACATGTTTAATATAGAGCCACTAATATTCTAAACAAGAAAATATATATTTAATATGCAAGTTTAATCGTAGAAATATTTTATTAGTCGATAACATCTTAAAATATTGCAGCAAACTCAGGAATGTCCCTTTAATGCGAAGACCAATTGTTCAAATGGCATCAGATAACTTCATATATTTGTTATCAAACACTGCATTGTGTGCAGGATCTTACAGCATTGATTTAGTCTTTGTAGCATGCTGCTGAGAAAGCTCTGCACGTCTAGCACCGAAACTAGGTTCATGTGCATCGAAGTACAAGCTCTCCTCGGAATATCTTTTGAAAGCACCAAGACAAAGCCTAAGTCTCTGGTTGTGTATAGGATCTAGTATTTGCAAGTAAGACTTACGTGCTGACCCATAGGCAGTGCACTCACAATCAAGTTTAAATGGAACACAATATCTGTAAAGTCGGAGAGTAACCTTTCAATCTGCTCCCCATTCAGTCTTGCCAATAACTGTTAAAATATTGAGGACCTACAAGCCCTTCTTTTTCACATACTGTAAATGAGGAACAAAAGACAGCCTCCTGTCAAAAAGAACCCCCAGAAATGTGTGTCCAAAAACAGCCGAGGATGTAAATGGTGACCTGTTCTGGCAGACATGCATACAGACGGTTTTGTGACTGTGAGAATCGAAATCCATTGTCAGCTGCCCATTATTGAAGTTTATTCAAACAAAGCTGCAATTGATGTTCAATAATTGTAAGAAAGGAACTCTTCATTTTGCCTTTAAACACTGCAGACCCCTAGTAGCGGGTCATACCTTAGTGGTAAAGTACTCGCTTGATGTGTGGTCAATCTAGGTTCCATCCCTGTCGGTAGACCCGTTGAGCTATTTCTCATTTCAGTTTATGTAGCGTTACTCTATATCATAAATTCCATGCCTGTTTCTCCAATGAAAATTTCGTTATATCCTAAGCATATTGTATCCAATGGAAACATAAAAAACCCGTTATTCACCAGTTTATTTTTATGTAAGGATACCCAAAATGACGTTATTTAAAGGGATAGTCCCTAGTAACGGCTAGTTGTTAACCATTACGCCGTTGTTTTTCGCTAATAAGCCCATTTTTTTCACAAATAAAATTGCACTTTCCTTACCGTTTATTATTTAGAATATACATTTCCATTCACCTGAAGTGTTTTTTGGTAATCCTTGTCTTTGTAATACCACAAAATAATTTTTTTTTGATATTTCTTAAAACACCACGTGCCTCTGAGAAAAAACCGTTGATCAGATTAGGTCTAGTCTATTTTTAGATATCTGGAGGGGGATACCACCTTTGGGGGGGGGGACACAAGCTATATTGTTACCTTTATTTAAATTGAATAGGATTTATTTTGTTACATTTTCGTCCTACTACTACTACTAATATAACTACTTCTACTACTACCACTACCACCCACCACCAATAATAAACGGTGCATCTAAATGCTAATAACAATAGGTTAGCAGGCTCCTAAAAACAACGATAACGTAACGTTATTTAAATGTTATTATATAAAAGTGGACCTTTAGCAATTTGGTGTGTGTGTGTGCGTACACACCCATCGCATCCCCCCACACACACACACATACGCACACCCATCCCCACCCCACTGCGTACGGGTCTAGTTAAGCACTAGTACCCGGTTCCGAATAGCAAATGTAGGCTAAATGCGGTTTATACAAAATATATAAAATTTATTATTTCAAACACTGTAGTATAGTCAACATGACCAGTGTCGTCTTATTCCGATTCAAGTATCATGATTGCTGCAGCAGCCACAACCTAAACAGAAGCACCCATGTTTGTAAAGTAACTTCCTGTTCCAACTCATTCCTTTCGCTGTCCAGGACAGAACAGTTGGAACATGTCCAGGAGAGGTGAAACGAACGCACCCCAAGTTTCTGTCAAATATGTCGTGACGTAGGCAATTTTGTGCTTCGAGCGACATCTACCGGTGACATCAGAATACTAACATTCAAACGTATTTGAAGCAATTGGGTCATGGGGATTCTCATATATTTATCGATATAAAATCTGCTTTTTCACTCCATTTTATAAAAACGTGATCTAAGTGTGTTACAGGTTTGTAGATTAACCAAAATAATAATTTATTTTCGCTGGATAGAACTTGGTCGTGCTGCTTTAAGTTTGACATCATTTCCATTCAAAACGACAACGCGTCACATACATATGCGTACGTCATTTAAATATCGAATAATGGCTGACTGGAATTAATGTTGCTATAATGACAAAAACACGTTGTATTAAGATTGAGATTATATGATAAACAGATTAGTACCCTAGTTGCTCGCATAATACAATTTATATTCCTAATATATGATATTGACAATTGGACCGGTAGGGGACTAAATAATGCTAAAGAATTAAAGGGACATTCCTGAGTTTGTTGCATTTTAAGATGTTTCCGACTAATAAACAAATTCTGCGATTAAACTTACATATTAAATATATTTTCTTGTTTAGAATATTAGTGTCTGTATATTCAGCGTGTTTCTGGTCATATTAATATTTATAAGAAAGCCAAACAGGATTCTGTCTTCAAATAATTTCGCACGTACGAAAATATAATATTTTAGGAAATACAATGAAATTTAATCTAGTAAAAAATATTAGAACAATCAGAAACACGTTTAATATACAGCCACAGATATGTTATGCAGAAAAATATATTTGATATGTAATTTCAATCGTTAAAAAGGCCCTGTTAGTTAACAACATATTAAAAGTAGAAGCAAGCTCAGGAATGTCCCTTTAATAGCTAGCATGCTTTGCCATTTAAATACTACAGAGATCCATAAACACTTTAACTCAGAGCACCACCTATTTACATTTAGCATCTCTGTAATGCATCTTCCATTAATAAATTCATTATAATCGAAGATAAGGTAACAAATCATATAATTTTGCAACTCGATATTAATTGTTGCATTATCTGATGCAATAGCTGAAGCCGTCTCTCTGCGCATTAGTTGATATAAATTTAATTCCGAGATACATGCACAAATACGCCATTCATTATTGGCGACACCAAACACGGCAACATAAACCTTTCAATTTGTTATTCATGTTGTGTACTCTAACCATGTGGTCCAAACCGTCATACGAGATAGATTTACTGACTTGAATATAAATAAGAGTGAACAGTTAATGCATTCCCAACCTCAAGACAAGGCTTCCTCTGAACAACAGTAATATCCACTGGATTCGATCTTAATAATTATAATTAGAATGGCGATTTTATTCGCTTATTTTCGGCGACGAAAGCATTTATTTTACATTTGTTATCGTCTCTAGACTAAAAACAACCAAATATGGCGTCAGTGGACATTGGGGTTAAATTTAAAGAATCGAAGTCTGCTTGGGTTGACGACAATGGACGCAAGGAAAAGGATATGGGTTTTTCCGAACTATGGAAGGATTTCAGCAAAAATACCGGATTTCATGCATTCAACAAGTTGAATCCAGGAGCACATCGTAATTTTAGATTGTAAGTATATATGTCATACTGAAGCTGCAGTCATTATATAATATCCTTTACTAATGAAAAATGCGTTTCATTCATTTTCACATTATTTTAGTAATTTAATCACAATTCAAAATCAAGCAGGTACACTCCTCAACTATCTGAGACATAACCCGTATCAGTACGTTAGGGATTCATGAGGATCCCATGGGTATATCTAAACAAATACATATTCTGATGAGTCAGTTATTGTTTTCCCTCCTTTTGTGAACACACACACACACACACACACACACACACACAGAGAGAGAGGGTCTGCAATATTACCTGTGTTGTTATAATGTTCTAAAATATTCTTTCAATGTTATTTTTATCCATACACTATTATTATACTGATCTTTGTAAAGGAAATTTACTATTAAAAGTACTGAAATTTATGACATTGCTATATTATGCTATAACACTATTATATTAAATGCACTCGAATTTCTGGGGTCCAGTTGTCCCCAATTGTTCAATTAGAGGAAAAAGTTATAATTCTGGCATCATTTCGTTTGGTTATCATACGTCCTAATAATAATATCAATGCAATCCGAGATAAAAGCATCATGAACAATAATCAGACAGGCTGAGACTAGTGGTAGAGTCCAGGTGCACATTAGTAAGGTTTGACAACTGTACCAATGAAGATTAAGTTTTGACAACTGTACCGATGAAGATTACGTTTTGACAACTGTACTGATGAAGATTACGTTTTGACAACTGTACTGATGAAGATTAAGTTTTGACAACTGTACTGATGAAGATTAATGTTTTGACAACTGTACTGATGAAGATTAAGATTTGACAACTGTACTGATGAAGATTAATTTTTGACAACTGTACTGATGAAGATTAAGTTTTGACAACTGTACTGATGAAGATTAATTTTTTGACAACTGTACTGATGAAGATTAAGATTTGACAACTGTACTGATGAAGATTAATTTTTGACAACTGTACTGATGAAGATTAAGTTTTGACAACGGTACTGATAAAAATCAAGTTTTGGTAACTGTACTGATGAAGGTTAAGGTTTGACAACTGTACTGATGAAGATTAAGTGTTGACAACTGTACTGATGAAGATTAAGTTTTGACAACTGTACTGATGAAGATTAAGTTTTGACAACGGTACTGATGAAGATTACGTTTTGACAACGGTACTGATGAAGATTACGTTTTGACAACGGTACTGATGAAGATTGAGTTTTGACAACGGTACTGATGAAGATTAAAGGGACAATCCTGAGTTTGCTGCACGTTTTAAGATGTTATCGACCAACAGAGCCATTTTAACGATTGTAATTACATATATATATTTTTCTACATAAAATATTAGTGGCTGTATATTAAACGTCTTTCTGATCGTTTTAATATTTGTACTAGCTTAAATTTTATCTTATTTCCTAAAATATAGTTTTTTCATACGTACGAAATTATTTGAAGACGAAATCCAGTTTGGGCTTTTTACAAATATTAAGACGACCCGAAACACATTTAATATACAGACATTGATATTCTAAACAAGATAATACATTTAATATGTAAGTTTAATCGTAGAAATATTTTATTAGTAGGAAATATCTTACAGTGCAGCAAACTCGGGAATGTCCCTTTTTAAGAAATAAAATGAAAATTAACTTAATCGTAGAACTATTTAATTAATCGATAACATATTAAAATAGTGCAGCAAACTCAGGAATGCCCCTTTAAGTTTTGACAACTGTACTGATGAAGATTAAGTTTTGACAACGGTACTGATGAAGATTAAGTTTTGGTGAGATAAAAGTGGATGTAGTGGTTTTACATCTCCCCAATGAGCCTATAAAACAACTACACCTCTAATGCCGGCGTACAACGCAAGCAGCACTATATAGTTTAACTCTACCACTAGATCACGTTAATTATTTAATCATCGATTATAGAATGTCAAACATTTGATAATTCTGATATGTAATCTTAGAGAAATCCCGATGCATCTGTTTTATTAGCAGCATCTGCCCTAAGTCAGGCCCCTGGCATCCAGAGACGGAACTCGGGACAGACATGCTCGATACCTTCGTGGTATATAAGCATGTTAAAATTAACCATCCATCCATCATTAGCAGCGAGGTATACTTTTTATTCACTTATCCACAGACTGGACAGCACACACCACGGTCTTTAATATGTCAGCCATGAGGAACTGGTTGGAACGAGAAAAACAAAGTGGATCCGCTGACGTTTTAATGAACATTTTATTTTTCTGTCAGTGGCATTGTGAGATTCTTTTATAAATTATGTTGACAAAATAATGTCTAATATTGATACGGCTGAACCTTCTATTAGTGGAGGGACAATTCGAAGTTTCCTTTCCCTGAGACATCCAGGCCATTAAAATTTCTTATAGAATTAGAATCGAAACAGGTAAACACTGTTTACTAATGCAAAAAACAAACACAGCTACACTTTTAAATGGACATTCCTGAGTTTGCTGCATTGTAAGATGTTGCCGACTAATACAATATTTCTACGATTCAACTTACATATTAAATATATTTTCTTGTTTAGAATATCAATGTCTGTATATTCAATGTGTTTCTGGTCGTCTTAATATTTGTAAGTAGCCCAACCTAGAATTTTTCTTTAAAAAAAAAGAAAACATCGAAGAAAGGCGTGCGATCTTTTCTCATTCGTTAAATAATAAACATATGCTTCAAATTTCGGTTTAAAAAGTTAAAAGTTTGTTTATTTATGGTAATTTTGAAATATAGTCCTACAAATGAAACCCACTACATTTTACCATCAGCAATGGACCTTTTAGATGCACCATTCAACACAAAATAGTACATACCACGGTGTTTGATATACCAGTCGTGGTGCACTTTAAAGTCGCAGACCCCTAATTTCAACGCGTGAAAATGGACACACGTTTGGTTTATTTACAAACCTTAACACATTTGGACAGTTATAATAGACTCAAAGAGGAGCCTGCTACGTTCAAACGGGACAATACCCTTAAAATAGACTAGAGCTCGTCTTCATAACCGTTACCTTTTAGAGGAACGTGCGTTTGTAAAATATGAAAATATGCATTTTATATTAGTAGCATCAGAATGATCAGAAACACTTCTGATGTATAGTAAAGGATAATCTAAACAATAAAATCTAACTAATGTCTGATATCGGTTATTAAAGACAACTCTAACAGTGATAAATATGCCGTAGTGGGTTTTGAAAATGGTGAGGAATACACTGAAAGTTAATCATAATTCAAAGATAATTTAATAGACTGGCTTATTCACTATATTTTTCGTGTCACAGTTCAAAACGTTTCATTTCGTCACATTCTTCTTTTATTGGGTTTTGGGTGCTTGTATTCTTTATCCTCTCATTGTTATGATTTACCCAATACAATTAGTACTTTTGTATTACTGTATCACAGCGAGATCTCTTATAATGATCTACATAGAGTAAATACATTTTGTTGGCGCACAAGCGAAATAATGAAATATAACAGTACATGTTGATCGTTACAGCTGAGTTAACATGTGAAAGATATCTATACACGTTATTGATTCTTAATAGGCATGAACTTGAGACTTGGGCTATTTATTGACTGACTAATGGTTACCTATCTGTTCGACGTTATCCTAATTATTTATTTGTCCATTGCAGCAACATGCTTATGCTTATGCTTAGGTTTGTCCTGCTCCTATACCACTAGGGTTTCGAGCATGTTTATCCCAAGTCCCGTCTCTGGATGCTAGGGACCTAACTTAGGACAGAACACTTTTAAGGACAATTTTGAATTTTAAATGGAACCACTTATAATTAATTAAATAAAGATTTTAAATCGCGTTCCTAAACAATAATAATATAATCAGCAAATAGTCTGGCCTTTTAAGTTTAGTCGCAAATTAATCGGGCTATCAAATTATAAAACAACATGCGTTTTTATATGCACTTTCCCACAGACAGGATAGCACATATCACGGCCCTCGACCGGTTGTGGTGCACTAGGTGGAACGATAAAAAACAATCAGATGAATGTATATCCCGAGATGGTTCGATCCTGTGATACAAGCACCTGAGGCAAGCGCTCAGCCAACTGAGC
>JAECMU010287654.1:0-13205 GCA_016106625.1 Dracogyra subfuscus | reverse complement strand
ATAATTTAAATATTGATGAAGAGTCTCAAGCCTTGAATCAAGCAATTACAATAGAAGAAATAAATGAAGCTATTAAATCACTAAAAGTTGGGAAAGCTGTGGGGATTGATGGTATACCGGCAGAATTATTGAAAGAATCACAGGGAGCTTTGATTCAATTCTTAATGCCTTTTCTTAATGGGATTTTTGACAAGGGTATATATCCACAGGCCTGGGCTACATCAGTGATTATTCCACTACATAAAAAGGGAGATATAAATAAACCTGACAATTATCGTGGTATCTCTTTATTATCTGTTATGAGTAAGATATATACACACATTATAAACAAACGTTTAATTCACTGGGCTGAAAACACAGACCAACTTTTAGAAGAGCAAGCAGGGTTCAGAGCGAACTATTCAACAACTGACCACATTTTTACTTTATATGGGTTAATCCAAAAAAGATTGTTTTCAGGGACTAAGTTGTTTATTGATTTTCAAAAAGCATTTGATTCAGTTAATAGAAATATATTGTGGAATATTTTAAGATCTCGGGGGATTCATGGCAACATAATGAACATGTTAAAAGCTATGTATGCATCTGTTAAGGCTTGTGTCAGAACCAATCCAAATGAGTTTACAGATTTTTTTGAATGCCCTTCAGGTGTAAAACAAGGATGTAAAATAAGCCCTCTTCTTTTTTCTTTTTTTATAAATGAATTGGCACATGAGGTAATAGAGGGTGGCAAATATGGCGTGCAAATTTTACCTAATTTGAATGAGTTATTTTTGCTTCTGTTTGTAGATGATATAGTTTTGTTATCAATTACCCCTAGTGGGTTGCAAACACAAATTAATAATTTAAAAAAATCTGCTGACACACTTTGTTTGACTGTGAATTTAGATAAAACTAATATTGTTGTTTTTAGAAAAGGTGGACACCTTTCTGCTAGAGAAAAATGGAAATATGGAAACCTCGAGATCAAAGCTGTGAATAGCTATAAGTATCTTGGTATGAATTTTACTATGAAATTGAATAGAAATTTGGCATTACACCATACTGTGTCGAAAGCAAAAGGAGCTATTATTCAAATTATAAGATCATTATATAAACTGGGTTCACTTAATAGTAAAATATTTTTAAAACTCTGACTGTCAAATTGTGCCTATGTTAACTTATGCATCAGAAATATGGGGCCTATCTAGTATTGATAAAATTGAAAAGGTACACCTATTTGCATGTAAACGCTTTTTAAGTGTTCCCTCACAATCACCAAATCTAATGGTCTATTCGGAGACTGGCAGGTATCCACTTTGTATTATAACTATTAGTAAAGCTGTTAAATATTGGATACACCTGCTACAGTTGCCTACATCTAGACTATGTAAACAAACATACTTAATGCTGTATAATTATTGTTGTAAAGGAAAACAAAACTGGGCAAGTCAGATGGAAAATGTTTTATGCCGTAGTGGTTTTGGCTATGCTTGGCTATTTCAAGAAATTGGAAACGTGAAACAGTTTTTGATAACTCTTAAACTCAGACTGACGGATGTATATTTACAAGAATGGTTAACTGATATTAATAGTAGTGATAGATATGAACTTTATAGATCTTTTAAAACAACTATACTTTTAGAAAAACATTTAGATTGGAATGTACAACATTTTAGAAAGGCTCTCACAAGATTCAGATTAGGCTATACTGATATTAACACTCACAGAAACCGATATAGATCTGACTTGCCCAAATATTGTCCCAACTGCAATGACTTATTTGAAGACGAATTTCATTTTATCTTTATATGTCCACTTTATAATGATATTCGGAGGAAATATTTGCCTGTAAAGTACAGATGTAATCCAGATGTATTTAAAATGATAAATTTGCTGAAAACAGAAAGTCATACACTTAAATGGAATATAAGTAGATTCATTTGTGAAGCATCTCGAATTAGAGAAGCATTTTGTAATGGATAATTTAATTGTGTATACATGTAAATGCATTATATATTACATATGTACATGTGTAAGCACAACTCTCCTTGTATCAGGGTGGTCAACCCTAACAAATAAATAAATAAATGAAATGAAATATATACTGTTGCAATTTTTTAAATTTTTTTCTAAAATGCCACCTAAACTTCGTAACGTTGATTGGTGACTTTAGTTGCATAATTGATACTTTAAAAAAAAAATTTATTGTTGTTCCAAATGTTGGAAAATTCATGTCAATTAACACAACTTTTTTTACTTCTTTCAAATACTTAAAATCTGTTGCAACGGATTCCACTGTGTGCAAAAAATGATGTATTTCTTGTTATAATACAAGCAATGCAAACAAAGAGTGATCAGTATTTCCTGACGATTGCGGTACCATGGATTCATCACAAGGAACAACAAGTCATTTTCCTTGATGAAAACACTTTTGAAAAGGGAAAAGTTGTATGAGACTTATGCACTGCAACCTAACAGGGTTATCACATTACACAGATATTACTCGACCCTAAAGGGTGATACTGATTATAAAGAAGAATTACAAGTCTTGGAAGCCCTGACAATTTGATTTGGTCTGATGGAGTAATGTGGCCATAACACATCCCAAACAAATAAACCGCACAGAAATTCCAAACGCTCTGTTGCATACTCTAGAACAGATGCTTGGGTGATGGAAGAGTGCGCTGCTCTTGCACAAACAAAATCAACAACAGAAGTTTGTTTTTGGCAACAAAAGACAACAGTATTTTAGGCCCCAAATCCAGGAAACAAATTAGAGATAAAGTATACAAAGTCAAAAAAGTTCAAATGCTGGGAAAACTTTCCAAAATAATGTGGCCAATGACGTCCTTGAAATCGTATCAAACATCCATTCTAATCCGTACATACAAAAAGTAGAACTTGGAAAAACCAAACTTCCCAACGTTATAATATATTCAGACACCCAAAACACAGATATAAAATCAAATTGCACAGGGGAGGGGGCAAGCATTATTGGTAAAGACAGAACATTCAACTTAGGTACACATGTAAGTGTGTCACACAAAAATCAAGGTGTAGTACACAGAACCACAACTGAAAATCCAATCATGCTCGGACCATTATTTTTGCAATGGGATGGGGAAATGACAACCTATCACTAATTATTTGCATATATTAGTGCAAAATTAAGCAATGATGAAGTAGTCATAGGGACGTATGAAGAATGTGCCATAACAAATGCATTGCATGATTGTTTTAGCAATGCAAAGTTTTTGCTTTGCAGTAAGCATTTAAAAGACAATATAATTTGATTTCTTGAAAAATCAGGCACATCTTACAAAAAAAGACAAAAAATACTCAACATCATTTTTGCTCAAGATGGACTGGTTTTCAGCAAAGATTATGTTGAGTATATTTCAATATTAGATGATCTCAGTCCACATTTTGAACAAACACTAAATTCGAACAATACTGGGATAAATGTTTAGAATCAAAGCTTAAAACCTATGTCTTGGAACCTCTCGAACAAAATATTATCTCAACTCTTTGGACAAACAATAAATCACTGACTAAAACAGGTTTCAGAATGGAAACAACACAAACCACCAGAATTTGTGGATAAACTTCTTAGTGTCGCAAATGCAAATGCTTGATTTAAGACGATGTTTACACAATACAGGTAATTTTATATTGACCGAACACACCAAATCATTTGAAATAGCGTCAGATTGTTGGGCTGGAAAAAATACCAGTAGGTGAAAAGGAAAGACTTTACAAAATTATTGGCAAAAAATAAATAACAAATTGAAAAACCACTTTGTGTGTGCTACACAATCTGCCGATTTTGTGTGTCCTATGCCCAAACTGTCATGTGGGAAAAAACCAGGCCAAACTTTGACAGAAAAATAGAAATGACCTGTGATTGGTCTCAAAATTCACAACCCTCTTATTATGTTCCCAAGACAGAAAGTGGGAGTGCGTTTTAAACAAATATTCTATAAATAATATGTGAATTATTCAAACATGAATATGATTGTTGTTGTCAATATCAATATGATCATTAAACATGTGATATCTTTGTGGGTTTTTTTAGAAATGCAAGTGTTACACTAACAGAGAACAGCATTTTGCCAGTTGCAGCATGTACATATATACAGGACAGTTCAACATGGGAGGCAGCAACCAACGCAACATTCATAGTAAATAATAATCAGTATGACCAGTCGTTTGATGTCTCGGCAGCTTTAAATGACGAAGGACCGATAACTGACAGGTGAGATACACTTTTATTATGTTAAGTAATTTACCTGAAAACAAAGTGTAAATTGTAAATGAACGACTAGACTGAATGGTGATACAGATGTGAAGAAACTATGCTTTTTATTCTACCGTATCACAAGTTGTCTATTGTTTTCTTTTTTATATATTATATATTTTTTAGTGATTTGGACGATCCAGAATTATCCGACACTATTCTGATTGATGGACCTGTGATGTACGAGATTATACATGATGTGACAAAAAGAGGGGAAAAGAAATTGATCAGTACTGATGGTTATTCCTTTACAGTGAAGGTAATTATTAATTACTTAACATGTTAAATGCCTTACCATAACACATTGTTAATGTAACCTCTTCTGAAGTTTACTTTGAACTTATAATTTGTTTATTTACATTTTATTTCATAAATTATAAATCAAAAACAACCATGTGTCGATGAAGTTACAAAACCACTCTGAACATTATATACATATTTGGATACATCAAATTTAAATTTTCACAAAATATTATGGGCTATTAAATCGGTAGACCATATTTTCACGACATTAACACCATATACATTTTATTGTTAAAATATTATTACTTATGTGAAACTCATTAGCATTCGTTTACAAATTCTGGGCATTATTATTAAAACATTTATAGAAATCAACAACTACGACTACCACCTGGCGATGCAGTGTTCGCAATAAGACGGTGTGTTACAAAGCTACAATCATGCAGCGAGAGGACATGTACCACTTGGGTTTGATTACCCACAACCATCCAAATGAGCCAAGATTGGCGAAAAAAAATAAAATTGATCAGAGGTACATGTATGCACTACATATACTCTTTTTGTTCGCTTGTTGATTACACTGCGAGGCCAGCAGTACTATGAACATTACAGTCCTCTGGTCATAAAGTTAGTCATAGCTTTTGATGCATGGTCTTGTAGTCCATATCAGTGTGTTTTTTCATTTGAACTTTATTTTCTTCTGTCCAGAACAGTAGTTAATTGGTAGAGAGAAAGAACCATGTAACAACAAATATTAACATCCAGAATGTTACATCTACTGTTTGCTTGAGCTGAAAAGTAGGAATTATTCTCAATATTGTTCCATTATGTTCCATCTGCCATGCAATTGTTTGATATCCATTACAGCTTTCACCCCTTTATATTTAGGTTGTTCGAGGGGCAAAAACTCATGCCTATAAATCAGCAGGAGACATTGTCTAGGATGTGTGCAACAGAGAAATCACACCCACCGATTTTAATTTGCCAAAACAAGTTAATCTGAAGAGATCTGTGAACAGAATGCGACAAACGACCCGCCCAAGAGAACCGACTGATTCGGACT
Source organism: Dracogyra subfuscus (assembly GCA_016106625.1). NCBI lineage: Eukaryota > Metazoa > Mollusca > Gastropoda > Neomphalida > Peltospiridae > Dracogyra > Dracogyra subfuscus. The sequence goes on along the minus strand of JAECMU010287654.1, from coordinate 7,620 downwards.
TTGAAGTGAGTAATAATTTTACTAATAGTACTAGAAAATTATTATGTTTATACATCTGTGTCATTACTTCAATATTATTTATATCATATGTATTAAAATCTCTGTAAATACAGTTTGTGTGTGTTTGTTTTTGTTAAATGATAAAGCATATATTTCATTTAGGTTGACAAAGAGTTTCTTGAATGCGATGATTTCCTAATTCGAGACATACGAGTTGACAACGAATGACATCTTATATTTGCAACGCCAACACAGATCAGAATTCTGAATGCAGCAAAACGGTGGTATTGAGATGGGACCTTCAAGATCATAAAGGAGCAGGAGGCAGGACGTGCAAAAGTACAGTTCTACCTGCTGGTACCACTTCTTAGAAGACCGTCAGTATCTGCATGCGACAGGTTGAGGAACAGGCAACTACAAGGGAAGACAGTTGAGCTGTGGGACCTGTATGAAGGCAAACTGGTCAAAACATCAGACTTTCTGAGAAAAGTAGGAAATCTATACTATGACTGACAATGACAGTATTTCCCACCAGGGGTTTCCTCAGGGCTGTTAGGCGTAGCGGCCCGCTATCACTTGGTCAATAAAGTAAGCGCTTTGACAGTGCATAAGTGCCTTACGTCAAAAGCCGCTACGCCTTGATTTCAAGTGCTTTAGAAAACAATTACCACAAGTACAAGCGTGCCAGTTGATTACCTTGATTGCAACAGAATCTCCCGCACACCTAATCACTACGATCGGTAAACAAACTTCCTCATTACCTAACAATGGACCGGTCGCTCGATCACATTATTGTGTTAATTGGTGTTTGGTAATTTTACAAGCCGTCTCCTGGGACCGATAATCCGCCGGGAAGGAGCCTAAGTGTAACGGAATTCCCGTGCAGAGCAATCAAGCCCGATCAAAGAAGATGCCAGATAACAGAATATACTGTACCATTTACCGGTGATACACGGTTCTATTAGCTCAATGGGAGACGTTCGCTTGTCCACTGAACAAACTATATCAGTTCAGGACTGGACATTTTAGTACTGTATTATGCCATATTTGTTTAGACAGTTTAACTAGTAATCCTAAATACACCTAGGTAAATTGTAGGTTATTTGTCTGTATTGTAATACATTCTTATTACAAGGTTACTGAATGAGTATTTAAGTATTAATTAAATATTAACCAGTTGAGGGATAGCGTTGTGGTTCCTTGGTTTAAACAATATTTATTCTCTTAATACAGATGGGACTGGTCAACAGGCTAAGCCCATTTTAAGACCTTTCCCTACATTTTACAATCAAATGTATCACATTTAGTCAACATGGACAGAACAGTGAATAAAAGCGTTTCTTTAGCCAATAAAACGAAACGTGCTTGTGATTCTCTGTCTATAATTCTAGATGTTATAATATAATCAAGAATACACGGAATGAAACTTGTGTTGGTAATTTTAGAGAGATAGTCAGAATTTAATACTGGAAAGGAGAAGAACAGAAAAGAAAAAGGTGGAAGGTCTTTATTGATCAAAATGTTTGCTTTCAGCAATAAAACGTTGAACTGCTTCGAAAATCTTACCATTCTCTTGTAATGTTAAACTGGAATCGCCAAATAATAAAATGTTTATATTTAATTTTAAATGGTTGAACACAGCGTTCTTGGTTGTAAATGGGACAGAAGAGTAGGAAATGTTCGGAGTCCTCTTTGTAGTGACCACAGGTGTTTCTCATAACTAGACACCTAATGATTAACTAATCAAGTGATATAATCTGATGTAAATAAATCATGGTCGTTATATGTGTGTTAAAAGTATTTTGTAAAATAAAGTGTATTTGTGACAACTGTGTTATTTTATTTTGTTATTGAAGAACCTGTTTAAAAATGCCACCTAAGGGAGTTAAGACAGGTCACTTCGACACTATATATACATATATATATATATGTATATATATGCAAAATGAAGGGCACAATATTTCACGCGAACCGCCGTTCTGTTCGCGTGTCGGTTACGCAAAATTAAATTTACGCGAACCGCAAATCGGTTACATCATGACCTGTAGACATTCAGAAATCAATTTGCGACCAATGTAAACTAAATGCTCTGTATGTAGTGGAGCCAAAAGTGTTAAAGAAATGTGCACGTACCGCTGGGTATGGCTAAATTATCTGCTGATATATTAGTAGACATAATATTGGATTGGTTATAATTTTACAAATTTATGTTGAAAACGGTTTTATTGTAAACAGGAATCCAAAAGTGTCACAAAAGTTTTTAAAATACAAATATGGCATAGAGAGCTTTAAAAACACAAACATTTAAAACGTCACTGTAGTATAGCAGTACCATCAATAAAGAGAAAGTAGCATATATTTTTTTATTAGTATAATTACGCACCAGTGAGTGTTGTGTTATTCTTTTGTTCAATCGGCGAATGGGCATTTTTCTTCCAATTGTATCTATTTTGTTTCAGTACTGGGACTGATATTTAGTACTTTTACAACATTGTTAACTTTAGCAAGCATTAAAGAAACTGTTATATAAAATGTATAGTTATCATTTGTGACACCCAATAGCCGATATGTATTTTTCGTGCTGGGGTGTTGTTACAAATTAATTAATTCATTCATTTTGTATTTTGTTTTAACTTCATGTTTAAGCTTAAAATTATGTATTTAAAATATAATTTCAATGTAACTTTGAAGTAACCGATCAAGTAACCCACGGGTTATGCAAATACAATTCATGTAACTGAACAATTGGTTACCTAGGTAAAAACCATGTGAACCGACTTCCGGTTACCTCAGATTCTGAAATATTGTCCCCTGAAAATGTGATCAACGCCACCATACACACCCACTCCAAAAACGTTTTATTGCAAACCATGATTTTGGACTTTGTGTCTACCTGTGAACAGTGTCTGAATGGTGTTTGCGCACTGATTTTAAAGATTGTGTTTATCGCATTTTGCCATATATAATGTGATGTCGAAGTGCTCATTTGTGACCGAAATTGTTCATCTGAAGGCACCCTTCACATTAACACAAATGAGCAAATACAAATTATTACAGTTAGTCTATGCAAAATATAGCAAACATACCCCCCATATTATGTATCAATGAATAATAAATTATATATGGTGCCGAACCTGAACCGGGGCTGAAACGTCCTAATACCCTTTGAATTGCCTTACAATAGCCATACACTGGGTACATGACATTTCTGTTTTAAGAATGCTGGAAAAATTCCAATGCAAAATTGCTATTGCAGGGAATAATTTGTTGGGGTTCGCATAGCAGTTTGCTAGTCATTCTAGCTCACGTGCGAACCAATTTCTCACTATGGATCGCTGTTACTGCGAACCAAATAATCTAATCATTTTCGCGGTTGTAGCAAAAATGTTTTTGTTTTGTTTTTTTCACTCTTTAAATTGGCAAAGTTCGGCTTGAATAATTCAATGTTAGAATGTCACATTCAGTAGTCCATCGAACTTTCTATGACATCACGTGTATTCGGTATAACTGAATTAATAGCAGCAGTTGACATTCTGTGTTCTAAAAATAACTTTTGTACTGATGTCACTTGTGCAAAACATGAATTAAAATCATAATGGTTGTTAATTTGTCAACAGTAAATGCGTGGATTCGCGAAATTGACCCACTGGAGAAGTGGATACGTTACGAAAAAGAAAATGACAAGCGGGTGAACAAAATAACATGTTACGTCTGCTACAGTGCCAGGCAAATAGTACAAAATTAAGAGCGCTGAGGAATTTTAGCGAGAATTTTATTGTTGGAATTAGTGGAAGTTCTCTGAAAAAGGATAACCTTGTGAAACATGCTAAAACAGACATGCATATTCAAGCTTTGTAGCTGGAAGAGAGACCGCGGTCTGTTGCTGACATCTACAAAACAACATCTATAGGCAGGTGAGTTTAGAATATGTTAGTAGGTTTCTCATCTGTAACTAATTAATGAAAACAAAAATGTGGAGCTATCCTTTCAAGTTTGTCATACAATGCACGTTTTTTATATAATTGAAATTTCTGGTTTGAACATTACTAATGCATCTGAATGTGTTTAAAAAAAAATCTTGTGATTAAAAAATTGGGCTTGCGGTGAACTTGTATGGAAATCAACAAGTGAACTTGTATGAAAGACTTAGGGCTACTCGTATGGGGTAAATGCACTGAACTCGTATGGAAACTACAAACTGATATATATATCCAATACTATAGCAACTTGTGTGTAGTTTTTATGCAGAGTTCGACAAATCTGCTATCAGTGTCGCTAATATGACAAAATAGGTGACCACGGGTGACACGAAAAGAGGTGACTGCTGTTGACACACAAACTGTGGTTGACGCACAAATAGTTGACATAAATAAGAAGGATGTATACAAAACAAGGGGTACCAGACGTTTTTCCCCCCAGCCAGTTCGCCCCATGTACCAGTTCGCCCCCAACTGTTTGCCTGTTAGCCCCCAACTTTTAGTCAGTTCGCCCCCAATGAATTGTTACTTTTAAAGGGGAGTGGCTGATAAGGAATCATAAGAATGTGATCCGTTTTAAGAAGAAAGAAATAAAACAATGGTTAATCAGCTACTTAACCGTGATGGCCTCTTCTGGTGAGCACCATTCTAATTGAGGGATTATAGCGCGAGTTCTTTTGGCAACTAATTAGTAGCCATCTACATAACCGTGATGCAGATTATGCATCTTCGGCTAACACCCAAGAGGGGTTTGATTCGATATGGCCTCTTCTGGTGAGCACTATTCTAATTGAGGGATTATTGCGTGGGTTCTGTTGGCAACTAATTAGTAGCCATAAACATCCAAAAAAAATGATGATCATCTTCTAAAAACACCATAACTGATTAGTTAACAGGTTTACACGCGATAATGGCCATAAAAGCGCATACGACCAGCCTAACCTGGCATTCGTATTCAACTTTTCAATAATCATGTCGGATAACTGTCTTACTTGCAAAAGTGTAGTGCGACCACGCCAGGAGGCTCTTCAGTGTGACACATGCAATAGATGGAATCATCGTGTATGCAACACGGGTAAGTCTTTAACAAATTTATTTATATGTCCCTTCCTTGTTAAATCAATATGCTTTATTTATTTATTCATGCACAAGATATTTGGTTTATTCAAAAAAATTATCATTTTGTCGCCATTATTATTCACGTTCAGTATATAATGTCGCCATTATATTTTACGTTCATAACATTATATTACCATCGCTATTTTTAATGAATATTAAATGTATATTAATTTGTTCTTATTGTAAGAAACTATTGAAACTATTATCATTGTCGCCATTATTACAATTACATTTTTTTTATTGAATACAATTGAACAATGATTATTCTCGGAAAGGACAGGTTTCGCACTCGTTACGTTACTGTATTTTAAAAAGTGACGCTTTCTGTACAATGACCCATATAAATTAAATGTGAGAAAAAGGGCTCACATTAGCAGACTTATACATGTACAATTGGCAACCTATAACTTGCATGGGTAAATTTTATATAAATTATAAATACTATTTTATAGACATATTGTAACACAATTTTCCAAAAAAGAAACTGGGATGAATTATTGCCAACATTTCGGCTTTACATATAAAGTTTCATCCATTCATTATATTCTTATATTTCTTTTTGTGTATTTATAGTTGGACCATACATTCATACCAGAGGGTTTTTTGAAGTCGGACATTGATGTTGATGGCCAGAGACACCTTCTCTTTGCAACAGACAGACAGCTTGAGCTGCTAGCTAACGCCAAGACCTGGTACCTTGACGGAACATTCAAGGTAGCCAGGAAACCTTTCTATCAATTGTTCAGCGTCCATGCTTTCGTCAGACAAGGGGACAGCATAAAACAAATACTGCTGGCTTTCTGTTTGATGTCCAAAAGACGCAAAGTTGACTATAAGAAGGTACACACTTAAATATACTAGATATACCTGCATTGATACATATGGATATTATTTGTAATGTTTATTACGAATTTCTAATCATTGTACACTTTTAAAAAACTAAAACAACGAAACACATGAAATATTAAATTTGTTTGTTCTTTCAGGTCTTGAAAAAACTGAAACGGCGGTTACCATATGCACCAAAACTTGAAGTCGTTGTAACTGATTTCGAAAGCACGATTTGGCAGTCTGTGACTAGTGTATTTCCCGATGTAGAGGTGCGTGGATGCGGATTCCACTGGGCCCAGGCAGTGAATCGGAAAGTTGGAGAATTGGGGTTGCAGGTAAATATCTCACATAATCACCAAATAAAAATGGATGTGAAAGAAAAGGAATATTGTATGCGCGTGTGTGATTCAGCGAAACAAACAGTATATGTGGGGTTTGTTTTTTCTTCTTACACCATTGAACAGAACTGATGACATTGGGGATGTAATATTTTAAATTCTACTTGAAAGTAATATGTATTTTATTTTTATTTAGACAGCCTACCGAAATGAAGACGGAGTCCATAAGCTGATCAGACAGGCCCTGGCATTGAATTTTCTGCCCGCGGGGCACATCAGACCAGCATTAAAGAAACTGCAAGAAAGGGTCACTGATGCGCCAGCGTTGGTCAGACTCCTTGAATACATCGAGCAGACATGGGTAAATAGTACTATCTGGATACCTCCAACATGGAGCGTTTTCAAGCAGGCTATCCGAACCAACAACGATGTCGAAGCATGGCACAGGAGGCTCAATGTAAAGGCAGGGGAATCCAAGGTAATTATAGAGATTTAATATTTGCAGACATCAGTTTGTGAATACATTGTAAACGCCAGCATGTTAAATGACTTTAAGATTAATGCATTTAATGTAATTACGGTGTCTTTTTACGGTGTGTTTTTATTTTTGGGCATCTATGTGGGTTCGATTACATTAATAATTGTTCGGTAGATAAAGTGCTCATTTAAATAATGAAATGTTGAACCGAATTAATACAGGGCATAAAATTTGACTTTTTCAGACGAACGATCTGTCGTTCGTGTGGTTTTAGTGTTTGCACGAACGATTTTCTCCAGTTGTTCATATACAACTGAAAAGATTAAAGTGCAACGGTAATCAAACGAAAATACTAAAATATAATTATTTCTGGTATGCAGGGACTAACTAGAAGGCTACCGTTTATATTTCAGCACACATCATCGTTTCTTTTACAAATTACAGGGGAGTACTTGTTAGCGCCAAACAAAAATCTTAATGAAAAGGGGATTTCCCCCGGAAACATTAAGCTTCCCAGTGTGAACGGAAAGAACCGAAGTTCAGCGAATTCTCCATCTATCCAATCGATGTTGCAGCTCACGTTTTATTATGTTTTAATTTCCACTTTTAAAGTCTCTTATTAAACATACTATTTTCTTGGCTGTGCATGTCAATTGTCATATTCTAATAAACTGATTTAGCAAGGGTTGTGTCTGTTTTTGTTGCAATGCATGTCGTTTCAAAATTAATGAATATAATTATTTCTACCTAACTACAAAGGTGTCGAAAAGAAGGCCGAAATAAAAATGCATAGACCAAAAATGAAATATTATGCATTTCACTGTGATTTCGAAATGTTCCAATGGCAATTACTAGTAATTCCTATAACAGGAATTTA
>JAECMU010287632.1:2587-19398 GCA_016106625.1 Dracogyra subfuscus | reverse complement strand
TCCCTAGGGAAATTATGATTTATATTTCCCCGGTTCTGAGTGCCCGCTGGGGTAATAAAAATTCATAAGACTAAACTTTCTTTAAGTTAATACAGTTTTACTAAATAATAGTAATAATCAGACATATGTCACCAAAAGAGGAAGATAAGAGCTAAAAAACACTGACATTGTGGGTTACAGTGGGTCAGAACATTCATATTTTCAAAATAGACTTAACTGCAACATTTGACAATTTGTTTTCACTAACCGTCGGGCATGGCAATAACAGTTATTTACCAGCCCAACACAGAATATCACTAGCCACGGGAGTAGAGCTACCATAATCTAGAATACCTGCATTTAAGATAGACCAAGGTAAATGAGGAGGGTGGTAAATACTTAAAACATAACCCACCTTTTCTGTGCAATCTATGTTTAATAAAAAAAAAAAAAAAAAAAAAAAAAAATTTCAATTTTGGAACTTTGGTCTGACCAGAGATCAATTTGTTAGTCTTTTGGTCTAAGATCACCTTACACGCAATAACTATCTGATGCAGTAACGGTTATTTAACGCTATGATCGTTTAGTAAAACAGAGCCCTGGAGGTTACTGCTGTCTAACAGAGCCTTTTTTAATAAAGAAAACTACATATAAAATATATGTTCTTGCTTACAGTGTGTTTCTGGTCGTCTTGATGTTTGTACAACTCAAATTTTTTGATTTTACCTCCCACAAAAATCACATGCCATGGCTTTTAATATAATTATAGATATATAATAGTCAAAGGGCACTGGTTGAGATGGGGAACTTCCCAATGGGTTTGCCGAGGATTGAGCCAATGACTCAAAGACCTCAAGCGAACATTCTACCAAACTTAAGATATTCTAAACAAAGAAATGTCATATATAGTGAAACCCCTCTAAACTGGACACTCTTGGGACCAAGTAAAATGAACAGTTTCAAGAGGTATCCAGTTCAGAGAGGTTAAGTTCTGTACTGATTTAAAAAAAATAAAAAAGACATTGAAAAATATCCGGTTATGAGACAATTCCAGTTTACAGAGAGTCCTGTTTTGTCAGGTTTCACTGTGTATGTAATTTTAGTTTAAAAGGCTCTATTACAATGAAACATCTTAAAATGATTGCTATCTCATGATAGCCTTTTTAAACAGTTCTTTTTTTCTTTCTTTTTTAACCCTCTCACCCTTAGACTTCACAGCCATGATAGGGTTATTGGTAACATATATTGTCCTAGCTTTAATACAAATTTACAAATGTACATAATGATCCATATTTACATAATGTTGGACACTTAAATTGCTTTGTCATGTACATGTTAAATAATGCATTTATTCCAGGCCTCCACAAACTGTGTGGGTATAATCATTATGTTGATGATTCGTCACATAATATGTAGTTTTATCGAGCATAACCAATTCAGCATTCAGTGACAACTTCCTGAATAACCGGTTCCATCAATAATTATTTTTATTTTGTTCTAAAAAAAAGAGAAAAAAGAGAAAAGATTATGAAAACAAAAATTGGTTATGCATTTTTCCTTTGCAGGTTTAAGTCTATGGGATGGTGCATATAAAAGATCCCTTGCTATAGTAACAGAAAAAAGTAGCAGGTTTCTTTACTAAGGCTGACTACATATTCAAAATTATAAAATATTTGACATCCAATAGCCGATGACTAATAAACCAATGGGCTCTAGTGGTGTCAAACTCGTCTCCCACCGCCTCCCTAAAAAAAAACCCTTTAACTTTTAACTTTACACGTTTACCTAATTTTCAATTCATGGAGGCCTGTATTCCACAGAATGTTTCATCCACCGACACAATTACAATTTTTTTTTTAATTATCTTTAAACTTGACTTGTGCTGGTACTGACGTGGTCTTGATTCGCCTCGGTATCCACGGCAAGTTCCTTTTTGCATGACAGTCTCCACTTTATGTTCCTCCATAACTGATTCACCGCCTTGTGGACGATGCTGTCCATGCATATTATAATCTGTGGGTAAATGATCGTCTGAATGGCCGACAGCGCCATTGTGCATGTGGAAATGTTGATGTAGGCGTTCGTTATTAAATGGTAGCGCAACACCTCAGTCAAAAACAGGGGCAGCATGCACAGACAGAAGGCTGTGGAAAAAAGACACGAGAGTTTGACGAATGCCTCGTCCTGATCTGTGACTGACTGGTCACGTTCCGAGCTGTGGGCGCTTTCTTTGTCATCATCATGGTGCGTTTCCTCCGTCAGATTCGGCAGTTTGAATGTCAGAATCGGCTTCTCAGATTCGTCGTCATCATCGTTGTCCGTTGCTTCATCCTCTTTCTCCTGCCCCTCATCATCAGACACCGTGATTACGGGCAGTACGGGCCGGGTTTCGTTTTTGAAATCACACTTCTGTGTCCTCTCGTCAAGCTTCAAGATCGGAGCTATTAATGGAGCCCGTACGATCGGGTTGGGTGATTCCTTCTTTGATACGTCAGTGTCAGACTGAAAGGGAGCCTTCCCGCTGAATATTTTAGGATTTTCTAACTGTGCTTGCAGAGCAGAAATATCAACAGAAAATTTCCTGATGTACGTGTATTTTTTAGCTTTCTCTGCAGGGTCCATGAGGTTTGTGCTGGAATCACCAATCTGACAAATGGTGTGCCGTCTTCGACCCAAGATGTGGGCCATGTTTACACCAAGCATGTTCTTATTTTTGGAAGGGTTGGGAAGTTCTCCCAATGTGGATGAGTTATCTCCCCTGTTTGCCTCTTCGTCTGTGTTGACAGTGAGAAGTGGGAGCGGGGAGCCTCCTTGTGCTGAAGGTGTTTCCGATTCATCGTCCGTGACATCCGTTTCACCAATCAGAACCTGAGGAATGGTGTTTTTCGATTCGCTATTGCTATGAAAGCTGTCGTCGTGGTTTTTCTGCTTGGCCACGGCAATAGTGATGACCACCGTCATCATCACTAACACAGCCAGCATCATCAATCCAATCATGATGGCTTTGAAACAGAATGATATCTTGTTCATTACTGGAAAGTATTCTTGGAAATTCCCTTCGTAGATGGTGACGGTGGAAACATACACGGACACGGCGATCAGACCGAGAAACAGGGACACAAAACAGCCAATCGTAGGCCACACTTTCTTACACTTTTTACCAAACTTACCATACAGACACAAGATCTTTTTTGCGGACACGAGAATAATGGTAGACGAAATGACCATGATGAGAAACACATAGATTCCATGGGTCATCACCTTGTAGTCCTGGGTGACGTTCTCGTTGGTGTGGTGATAATACAGCAGGTGGACGATCTCCAGAGGAGCCCACAGCAGATCGAATGCCAGACACGCCCCGAGTAAGGTCAAAACAATGGCGTAACTCTGCTTCTCTATCACCTTTCCCGTCACAATGGTGAAGATGACTGCCAGGCTCCCCCCACCTCCAGCTAGGGCCGATAACAGCAGGGTGGTTGCCGAGAGCACCACTGAGTAGGCTTGTAGACGGCTTCCTTCTTCAAGATTGGTCACATTTCTCATTTCATTTGAAAACATCATGCTTTGGTTATTGGCCATGAACATTTTGTTTTGCCCTTTAACGCACAATACTACAGTAATCCAGAAACTCAAAGAGAATATTTTTTTTCAAACAGATTTCCCTGTTAGCACTGATACTGAATTTCACTCAAGCTGTTTTTGTCAGACAACAGATTTCCCTGTAAACCCTGATACTGAATTTCACTCAAGCTGTCTTTGTTAGACAACAGATTTCCCTGTAAACACTGATACTGAATTTCACTCAAGCTGTTTTTGTCAGACAACAGATTTCCCTGTAAACACTGATACTGAATTTCACTCAAGCTGTTTTTGTTAGACAACAGATTTCCCTGTAAACACTGATACTGAATTTCACTCAAGCTGTTTTTGTTAGACAACAGATTTCCCTGTAAACACTGATACTGAATTTCACTCAAGCTGGTTTTTTGTTAGACATACAGACAACAGATTTCCCTGTAAACACTGATACTGAATTTAACTCATTCTGTTTATATCAGACATCTGTAAACACAGGCACTGAAACACATTCATAAAAGCTGTTTTCAGTAGTTATATAAAATAACACATTTTTCATTAACATTAGGACAGAATTTCATTCATAAATGTGGGGTTGAGTGTTTTTTATCATTCATATTGAAAACAGCTATTTCCTTGTTAATACTGGCTCTGAATCCCATTTATAAATGCTGTTTTTTTCTTAGTCATATGGTCAACAGATTTCCCTATAAGCACTGAATTCCACTAATAAAATCTCTAATTTTTTATCAGTAATATGGCTTAATAATTTTCATTAACACAAACATAGAATTTGTTTAACCTGAAACAGGTTTTAACACAATATGTTTTTGTTTTAAGTAGGTAACTGTTAGTAAACGAGAAACACAGTCATCATAATCCACATCACATAAACAACAAATTTCAAGTATAATAACCCTTCCGAGTCGAAAGCATGTTTCCCCCTGTCTCCACAAACGAGAAATTATCTTTCCACATAAACTGCCTCCATTACATCCTCGGCAAAATAATACGAAGACTGCACTGCCCCACCTTGTAATAGCCTCTACTAATAAGCTAATAGCTAATGCAGTGCACCGAACAGACACCACCTGTTGCTCGGTTTTTGTTCGGAAAAAATCAGATTTATCAAATCATCAGACACAACTGATAAGAGATATTTAAAAAAAACACCTCCATTGATGAAATCTCCACTACGACTGCTATTGTTATACTGGTCCTCAGTATCTCATAATGTTGCATTGAAATCTCATCTAAATAAAACACTTTTTTTTCTCTCTTTTTTTTCTCTTTTGTTTTGTTGTTGTTGGTTCAGAAAAAAAATCTGAATTAATCACTTGGAATTAAAGGCACAGTTCTGGCAAACACAAATTTGTCTGAAGAGAATGAAAATCACAATATTTTTTATGTTGTGTTAAATGTCAATGTCACGTGGAATTAAAAACACGATATTTTTATGTTCTGGTAAACACAAATTTGTTGGAGATAATGAAAATCACAAATATATTTTTTTACATTCTGGTAAATCTAAATCTGTCATGTGAAATAAAACACACTATTTTTATGCACTGGTAAACAAAATGTTTTCTCCAAGCAATTCTATAGTTTCCAGTAAACGTGACCTTGTCACTGAGAATTTAAAAACACAATATTATTTATGTTCTGGTAAACTGGAATTTGTCACAGAGAATTAAAAAAAAAAGGAAAGCATAATATTTTTATGCTCCTGTAAACCTCAATTTGTCACTTAGAATTAGAAGCACAATATTTGTATTTTCTTGTAAAACACAAATGTGTCACAGAGAATTAATATTTTTTATATTCCCATAAACTTGAATTTGTCACATAGAATAAAAAGTGTAATCTATTTATGCTCCAATAAACAAGAATTCACCACACGATGCTAAACACACAGTATTTTTTATGTTCCAGTAAATTGGAATTCATCTCCAAAATTAAAAGCACAATATCCTCTCTTGTTTTTAAATTTTCACTGAAAACAACAAATTGAATCCAAGACACACTCACAACAAATTCTGTTAAGTCTTGTCAGTTATAATGACACGATGTGATGATATTGTCAGCTTTTTGGCCGTCAAAAATTTGTACCACTTATAACTCGACTTCCCCAACATGGACACAATGGGTCTCGAAGCTACAGACTTTCCTCGGTAATTGGTTTTGCTTCCGTGTCCCACAGTCTAATCAATTCAGTGAATTTTCAACCCAAGATAACTGCCGTGACTTCGGATCCAAACAGCATTATTATCACTTTCCACATGGAAAACAACATTTGTCCATTTTTTTATTAAAAAAAAAAACAGGAATAAAAAAATTCTGTCAAGGTACATGTTCCATTAACTTCACACTTATACTGTCCTTTAATAAAGGTGTTGATTACTTCCCTTTAATAAAGGTGTTTCACACTTTCCATTAATAAAGCTGTTGATTTACGTGAAGCACATCTCCATCAAAAAAATATTTTTAATACATTAGCTCAAAAAAAAAATCTGAGTTCAGTTTTTATTAACTGACCATTTGAAAAGCTGTCTGGGAGAGCTATCTCTCGAGTGACAGATACCACGGATACGGCAGTCCGTGTACCGTCTAGAGCTGCGTAATTATTATTGGAAGATTGAGTTGTCTTACACTGAGTAAGTGGCCAATGACAGCGGACCCATCACTGGTGAGATGACTGCCAGTGGGAGCAGAGCAGACACTTCCACGTGATACCGCAAGCTTCTGGCTGTCGGAGGAAATTCTCGTACTTTATTATTCACACTTACAGTAGAGTACCAGTCCTGTTTTCTTCAGGCAGTTCTACAGTCTATTATATACACTATATTATTCAGTCACAGTAGAGTACCAGTCCTGTTTTCTTCAGGCAGTTCTACAGTTTATTATATACACTATATTATTCAGATATAATAGAGTACCAGTCCAGTTTTTTGCAAGCAATTCTTTGGTTTATTATTCAAAGTACAGTACCAGTTCTGTTTTCTTCAAGAAATTCTAGAGTTTATTATATATACTATATTATTCAGTTATAGCATAGTAGTCCAGTTTTCTCCAAACAATTATTTAGTTTATAATTCACACTTAAACTGACTTTTCTTTTTGTCCAAGCAATTCTACCTTATAAATGTATTATTCATATTTATTGCATAGTACCATTCCTGTTTTCTCCAAACAATTCTTTAGTTTATAATTCAGTTATAGTGGAGTATCAGTACTATATTCTCCAAGCAATTCTTTAGTTTATAATTCAGTTATAGTGGAGTATCAGTACTATATTCTCCAAACAATTCTTTAGTTTATAATTCAGTTATAGTGGAGTATCAGTACTATATTCTCCAAGCAATTCTTTAGTTTATAATTCAGTTATAGTGGAGTATCAGTACTATATTCTCCAAGCAATTCTTTATTTTCTTGTTCACTCTTATAGTATACATATAGTACAGGATCAGTCTTGTTTTCACCAAATTAATTCTTTAGTTTATTATTCACACTTACAGAACAGAACCAGTCGTGTTTTTTCCAAGCAAATCTACAGGTTATTCATTATTCACAGTTACAGTAGAATACCAGTCGTTCTGCCTGCTGCTTTCTCCAAGCAATTTGTGAAGCCTATTAGTCAGCTACATGTCATTTAGTGCCAGTCTTTCTGCATGCTGTTTTTCCTCATGCTAAATGGACCAGTGGGTGTCTTAGTTCTTTACACGGTGTATAAACGCAAATATTCTGTGATGATTTACACAAATAAACAGACTGGTCTGATGTGTATACTGTTATTTGTTATTGGTGATGCATTAAGCAGTTTTATCCAGCATTATACCAGCATTATAGAAATATCCTTGGTGAAAACTTGTTTTCATAAATCCATTCAGGCACATGTAATATTTCTATTAAAAAGGTCTTAATTCTGATAAACTAATGGATCTTAATAGAAGTACTGAGGTTTTATTCTTTAAAACATTTTTAAAAGGTCTTATTATTGGTATTTTTTGCTTCTTCTTTTTTTAACAGTACATATGAATGATTATACAAATTATAATCAATACTACATATATAATATCAATAAATGTTTCAAAATTTTCTAATATCTTTTTATAAACATGGGATGAAGGGGATGTTACATAGAGCTTATTATTAATCTTTTATCGCAAAGAGAGAAAAAAATCTAGTAATAATAACCCTGTCAATTTTCCACTTCGTTTGTGATATTACTTCCTGACTTTGTTTTTTTTCTCTTTTGTGTAAGAATCACTCCAAACAAGCCATTGTCCTCCCTTCCATTAAGGTTAGCATCTCCCCTGGGTTGTTTGTTGTTATCAGCTATCACTGATCATTGATTTTTGGCAAAGGCTTTGCCCAGTTCCAGGAAGACACGTGCCAACGTTCGAAACACTTGTGTATCCACTGATATTAGTTCTCAGCCATCGGGAGGGAAACCGGACTCTAATTTTATTCCACTGTTTCTATTAAACATCCCTCATGGACCAATCGCTTCTCAAAGTTGTTTGTCTTGCTTTATTCTGAATAATAATAAAAGTTGGGTCTTGTGAGACATGACTGAAAGAAAGACATGCATAATTCTTGGTATTTCAGATATGAATATTCACCGGAGAAAATTTTAGTAAATATTTATGAAAAGATTTAAAAAAAAAAAAGTTTTGTTTTTGTTTAGATATATTTCACCTTAATTAAAGGGTTGTTTATCTACCTTTTTAAATTAAAAATGGATAAACATATTGTAAAAAAAAAGAACGAGTCAAAACATCTTTTCTATATATACTAAGAGGTAAAGTTAAATTTTGGATAAAAAAACTTAAGAATTATTTATGGTAATTGTCCTCATTTCAATGATATTTTCTCAATTACTCTGTTAATATTAGTCTTGTAAGGTAAGGTAATGCACTTTACATGCCAGGAGGAATGTGCTTTAGTAAAATATATATTAATTACAAATAAGCATTTTATGATATGGTTAAATGAATGTTCAATTCAACATAGGAAAAGAATAACCATAGATGTCTGATTCATTTAACACAGATTGTGGGTGTATGCAAGTCCATTTCAGAGCATGCATGCATAATTAAAATGTTTTACCAAAGAAAAATCTTTTTTTCTTTTTTACCAAATGGTTAAATCAGTAACTAGTAGGTGCACTGTCATTCATAAGGGGCAGGACGTAGCCCAGTGGTAAAGCGTTCGCTTGATGCGCAGCCAGTCTGGGATAGATCCCCGTCAATGGACTCATTGGGCTATTTCTCGTTCCAGCCAGTGCACCACAACTGATATATCAAAGGCTATGGTATGTACTACCCTGTCTGTGGGATGGTGTATATAAAAGATCCCTTGCTGCTAATTGAAAAGCTTATGAAGTGGCGACAGCAGGTTTCCTCTCAATTGATTATCTGTGTGGTCTTTAACCATATGTCTGAAGCCATGTAACCGTGAATAAAATGTGTTGTGTATGTTGTTAAATAAAACATTTCTTACTTTTTTCTGTTATTCATAATGTCAAGCAAATTTATTTTTCTGAACCTGACCACAAATATTTTCAGGATAAAAATACAGAAAACTATGTAGTCCCCCCCCCCCCCATCAAGTACCACTATTATATTTACATATATTAGTCATTTTGTAATAATTCACATTTGATCAATTCCATTATCTATTCAGTAAAACATGCAACATAATTTGATACATTTTTCAAAAACAATGATGTGATATTTCATACTAAATCAATGTTTTGTCGATTATGTTGTAACCCAACTATATTGAGTAATGGAATAAACATTTACTTTATAATTATGATTTATCTGTTTTCTGTCCTTACCTCTTTTGCCACCAAGATCAAAGGTCAGTATCCATGACAAATCAACTCGACTCTGCTGTAACTTTACGTTCCACCCATAATAGGCTCAGCATCGAGGTCTGCTTTCCATCCTATCTGCATCCTATTGATACTCCTACAACTGTTACTCCAATCAATACGCTGTATATGCCGTATCCGCCAGGTATGCAGTTCTTCAACAAGTAGCTCGTTCTAAATCAAATTATATGGGCAGTCCGGCTCTTAAAGGGAGAGCCCCTCAGAAACAAGGTGGGCATTGCAGTGTTTTACAAAAGCTGCACGTGTATGCCATGTGTCTTTAGACGGAAGGAAAAAAGAAAGGAAGGAAGGAAGGAAGGAAGGAAGGAAGGAAGGAAGAAAGGAAGGAAGAAAGGAAGGAAGGAAGAAAATGTTTTATTTATCAATGCAATAAACACATTTATTTATGATTATATGGCATCGGACATATTATTAAGGACTACACAGATATTGAGAGAGGAAGGAAGGAAGGATTTTTTTAAATTTATCAATGCACTTAACACATTTTATTTATGGTTATATGGCCTTGGACATATGATAAAGGACCACACAGATATTGAGAGAGGAAGGAAGGAATTTTTTTATTTATTTATCTATGCACTTAACACATTTTATTTACAGTTATATGGAGTTGGACATATGATAAAGGACCACACAGATATTGAGAGATGAAGGAAGGAAGGAAATGGTTTAATTAATGACGCACTCAACACATTTTATTTACAGTTATATGGCATAGGACATATGATCAAGGACCACACAGATATTGAGGGAGGAAACCCACTGTCGCCATTTCATGAGCTACTCTTTTCAGTTAGCAGCAAGGGATCTTTTATATACATCATCCTAGACAGGATAGTACATACCACAGCCTGAATGAGAAAGGAAAGGAATATAAATTTGTTTAATGACACATCAATTTATTTTTTAAACAACTATTTGGTGTCTAATGTATATATAGTTATTTCCATACTTGGTTGAGAAAGGAAGAAAGTGTGAGAGAGAAAGAGAGAAAGAGAGGAGAGAGAGAGAATGAATGTATGGATGAATGAATGAATGAATGGATGGATGGATGGATGGATGGATGGATGAATGGATGGATGGATGGATGGATGGATGGATGGATGGATGGATGGATGGATGGATGGATGGATGGATAGATGAATGAATGGATGGATTAATGAATGAATGAATGAATGAATGAATGGTTTGACCACACACAGCATGAAGAAAAAAATTGTTTACTGGGCATGAAACAAAAGTATAAGAGAGATAGAGAGAGATAGAGACAAAAAAACCACCAAAAAAACACACATACAGAGACAGAGAGAGAGAGAAAGAGAGATTGAGGGGACAAATAGAAAACAGGATTTTGGCAATTATGCAACTCATACATTTATATCTCAAAACCCAACAAGGGATCTTTTATACAGTTTCCCATAGACATGCACGGTAGTACATATCATTGTTTTTAATGTACCCTGCAGTTTGGGAGAAGGGGAGGGTGCCTGGGTCTGTCAAATGATATTGATTTTGTGACCTATCAGGCCCTAGCTGAACACTCTAGTTTCCAGCACACTTCCACCAAACGGTTTAAAAAACATGCAGAAGTGAATGTGGGTCATGAACAATTTCAGACAATTTTAATATTGGTATGTCAGATACTGTGATTGGCTGTAGAAAACCTGAAAACTGTGCAGATGAATAAACATCTGTAATTCCGGACAACAACTTTCATTCCTGAACCTGGCTGTACAAGTTCAAATTCATAAACTTTATCTGTACTAACTGGTTCAGAATCATCAAATATAGCTGCATCAACAGACATAGGACAGCTTTAATTGAAATACATTTCATAAACATTTCTGCTTACAATATCATCTTTACATTTATGTGTGTAAGTAACGGCTAATGGTAATGACAGAAAATAGGAGCATACTACATATACTGGTCATGTTTACAGTACAAGTGGTACAGAATTAAACGCGATCCAATAAACATGTCTGCATAAAATGTTGACTTCACATTTATGGGTGTAAGTAATGGTAATGTTTATCATTATTTCCGACTGTCGAGTGGAAATATGAAGGTATTATTTATCCCAGCTTTACAGCAAACTTCACATTTATGTCTTTTCATGCATAAATAATGATTTTGGTGAAAGCTGCAATCAAAAGTGCAGTAAACAGTTCAGTATTTCAGCATTCTGAAAAAGTTTGTGTTGTTTAATGACACCACTATTGGATGTCAAACATTTGGTAATTTTAACATTTATTATTTTACATTTAGTGAAATATCTTGAAATATCAGTGAAATAAAAGAGTTATCAGTCACTTGGTGACAATAACACATTCTAGAGTGAAAGGGTCACTATTCACTAAGTGTTATCTTCTCTGTAAGAAAGCCAAAACTATGTTGCTTCTGGCATTTAAAAAATAAAGGTAAATTGCCAAAAGTTATATCATAAAGAGAAAATTCAATGTTTTTTGTCAAATATGATTTATATCTCGAGTGAAGTTTGCAATTATATCACACTCGTCGCACAAGCGTGAGATATGATTGCAAACTTCACTCAATGAGATATACATGAAATATACTCTATATCCAAATTTAGCGGGCAGCATGGCCCAGTGGTAGAGTGCCCGCCTGATGCGCGGTCGGTCTAGGATTGATCCCCATCAGCTGACCACTGGGTTTTTTTCTTGACATAACCATATGTCCGACGCCGATATAACCGTCATTAAAATGTGTTGAGTGCGTCGTTAAACAAACCAACAAAAAAAAATATCCAAATTTTGTCTTCCTTTGATGTGCATTATTCTTCATTATTCTTTTGTAAGTTTCTCATTCTAATCTAGGTCACATAAAATACATTATTACATCAGCTATGGTATGTACATCAGCTGTGTCAGCCGTTTAAATTCAGATTGTCTTGCAACAGCAACTTAGTACAAATGATTTAGTAAAAGCTCATTAATGAATAAAAATGCTGGATATTGCAGATCTATTATGCAACAGCTTTTGGTGACAATACTGGTTGCCATCACTTTTGTAGTATTGGGGGGGGGGGGTTAGCTCAGTTGGTCGAGTTTTCGTTTGAAGTACTTGTCTTGCAGAATCAAACCACTCTGGTGGATCTATTCAACTGATTTAGTTTTTCCTGTTCCAACCAGTACACCAAAACTGGTCAAAGGTCATGGTATCTGCTTTTCTATCTGTGGGAAAGTACACACAAAATATTTTCCCAAGTTCCTCTCATCTGTGCTGAGGGGTGAAAGAAAGAAAGAAAGAATATTTTTTATTTAATGACACACTCAACACATTTTATTTACGTTATATGACGTCAGACATATGGTTAAGGACCACACAGATTGTGAGAGGAAACCTGCTGTCGCCATTTCATGGGCTACTCTTATGTTGATTAACAGCAAGGGATCTTTAATTTGCGCTTCCCACAGGCAGGATAGCACAAACCATGGCCTTTGTTGAACCAGTTATGGATCACTGGTCGATGCAAGTGGTTTACACCTACCCTTTGAGGCTTGCAGACCACTCACTCAAGGTTTGGAGTCAGTATCTGGATTAAAAATCCCATGCCTAGCCTGAGATTCGAACCCAGTACGTACCAGCCTGTAGACCGATGGCCTAACCACGACGCCACCAAGACCGGTATGCTGAAGGGTGGGACATAATCCCTTGGTAAAGCAGTCGCTTGATGATCGATCCCTCTCAGTGGGTCCATTGGGCTATTTCTGAAAGGCGGTGGTATATGTTATGGAATGGTGCATGTAAAAGAACCCTTGCTGCTAATTAAAAAGGGTTGCCCATGAAGTGGCGACAGCAGGTTTTCTTCCTCAATATCTGTGTGGTCCTTAACCATATGTCCAACACCATATAATGTGTTGAGTGAGTTGCTAAATAAAACATTTCCTTCTTTCTTTTTCTTCCTCATCTGTACTCTTTTTGTTGCAGATATGGTCACAAAATAGTCATAAAATAATGATAACACATTTTATGTACAGAAGTATAGTGAAACTGCTCAAAACCAGACCCTCAGTAAACTAGAATTCCCTTAAAAAACACTTAATGTTTTTCTCTGACCGTACTGGTAATATATGAAGTTTCTTTTGTTTAACAACACCACTAGAGCACATTAATTAATTAATTCATTCATTAATCATTGGCTATTGGAAGTCAAACATTTGATAATTCTCACTCATAGCCATGTGAGGAAACCGGCTAAAAAATGTCATTATAAGCAATGGATCTTTTATATGCACCATCTCACAGACAGGATAACACATACCTTTGATATATCAGTCTTAGTGCATTGGCTGCAATGAAAAATAGCACAATGGGCCCACCAACAAGAATTGATCCCACTCTAATAAAATGTGAATGCAGAACATAACCATTGTAAACCAGATACCCCATAAAACTGAACTTTTTACGTAGTCCTGTGGGTGTCCTATTTAGACAGATTTCACGTTATGTACTTGACTATAATTACTTTGATTAATATGAAATAGTACATGTTGGTATGGATATCTAGTGTGTAAAATACAGATAAATCTCGTTGGCCCAAACTCGAGAAAGTGTATAGTTCAAACTAACCATTCGATCAGTAACGCATAAGTGTAATTCAGGACTTCGTTTTTGGTTTGAGCACTGCAGTGTATTTTACCCTTCCGAATTTGACTCAACAAGATTCTACTGTATTTATTTTACATTTTACTGTTCATGAGATCTAGTCTGTTTACTTTCTACATGGGCGGGATGTAGCCCAGTGGTAGCGTGCTCGCTTGATGTGTGATCAGTCTGGTATCGATCCCTGTTGGTGGGCCCATCGACCCTTGTCAATAGTGTTGTATTTTTCACAGAATATATTTTGACAAAGAAATTGTATTGAGCTGCATGGATTAAATAATGGTGGTGTGCAATCTTTAGGTTATTCAAATGCAGGTCATGTGACTTGTTCCAGACATGGGTAAAATGAGTGAATCAGCTGCTTTTGGTCTTAGTTCATTGACCTAATTTCTAAATTTTTATTCTAAATTCCACCCACCTCAAACTTACCTCCCCTCTTGGCCCGGTCTTAGTCACTGGCGATGTCCAGGGTTAAACCCAGGACAGGTGTGTTTGAAACCTTCGTGGTATATGGACATGTAAAAAAGGGTTTCAGTCAGTCCTGTAACTGAACAGCTGGTTGCCTACATGTGTGTAAAACTCACGAACTGATTTCTGTTTACTAGGCTCGATCCCCGTCGGTGGACCCATTGGGCTATTTCTAGTCCCAGCCAATGTTTCACAAGTGGTTTAACAAAGGCCATGGTATGTACTATTCTGTCTGTGAGATGGTGCATTAAAATATCCTTTGCTGCTAATAAAAAAAAAGAGTAGCCCATGAAGTGGCTACAATGGGTTTCCTGTCTTAATATCTGTGTTGTCCTTAACCATATGTCATATACCATATAACCGAAAATAAAATGTGCTGAGTGTGTTATTAAATAAAACATTTCTTTCTTTTTAGTCTGTTTACTTTCTGTATCTGCTTATATGCAGTGACAATAGATTTTGCTATAACATCTGTAACAGGGCATTAATTTCATAACAGACCATTCTGCTGCGTATTTAATAGTGAGTGGGGGTTATGAAGAGTTAGTTAAAACACCCCATATTTCTGTTGTTTTCATATATTAAACATTGTTTTTAAAGAAAGCAATCATCTTCCTAGGTAATCAACACGTGGTTCATTTGAGTAGAACACCCTGCGGTCTTGTAAGTGTTATATACTAGCAATAAATGTTCTAGTTATGTCTATGTGGGAACAGAATGAATATTATACGACCTTGGAATCTAAGGTGTACAGCTCATATTGCCAACAGCTGTAAAACTAATTATTACAGTAATTATTCCAATATATTTTCGCAGTTCTGCATGGACGTTTGTCATAATGTTAGCGGGAGATCAAAGAACCTTTCGTAAACATACTACATACTTTTCTGGTAATTCTCATTCTTGTACTCACACCTTACTGTCGTAAAAAAATATTTTTAAAATTCTGTTATAACCATTACAGGTCATAGACATCCTACTGACCTAGCAGTAGTAACATGAAGTGGGCAGCATAGCCCAGTGGTACAGTGCCCGCCTGATGCGCGGTCGGTCTAGGATCGATCCCCATCAGCTAACCACTGGGGTTTTTTCTCGACATAACCATATGTCCGACGTCGATATAACCGTAATTATAAATGTGTTGAGTGCGTCGTTAAACAAACAAACAAACAAATAGTAACATGATTTTATTCATTTCTGCAGGAATGTAAAATGACATAATATGGTCAGGGAACATCAGAACATCTGATGATGTCAATTTATTTGTATATAGTGGGTGAGACGTAGCCCAGTGGTAAAGTACTCACTTGATATGCGATCGGTTTGGGACTGATGCCTGTCAGTGGGCCCACTGCAGGGGTTCAAAAATCCCATCGCCCGACGCCCGTGCCAAGTATAATTTTCAAGCCGGGCAAGTAATTATGTTAACTGCATATGCCCGATGACAAGTGACTATGTAATACTTTTTAAAATTTTGTTACAAATCTCGGTAAAAGTTTTGGATAGAGTTCCGAGCATCCTAGCATTTACATAGCTCTAAACTCTAAATGATTGGAACTCTTGCTATTGTGCTGACACACCAAAACGGAAAACAATGTGTTGAAAAGTTTGATAACAACTTTAGAGTTATTCCCCTTTTACTATCCACTAAGATCGAAATAGCATCCAATAGAAATAGCTTCCAATAAGCTTTACAGCTTATATAAAAATAAAGTATACATGTCTTGTGTGTGCAATCATACTGTTTAATACAGTTTAAAAGTGTCATAGTCAAATTAAATTAGATGTTATCGTGGTTCCGAAATCTGTTCTTTGCAAATGAAGTTTATAATGTACGAGTTCACTTGAACACAGCATAAATATTATGAACTGTATTTTTATAAAAGTTGCAAGATATTTTAGTTTAGATATAATTAACCTTGTAGCAGAATATACTTAATCTTAATATTTGTTAGGGTTACTTTTTTCCCCGGTACTTTGCAAATGTAAATCTACGTTCAGGCAAAATTAACAGGTAAAGTGAAGTTATATTTCATTAGCCCTATGTCATAATCGTTACAAGTTAGATTTCATTAGTCCTACACGATATTCTCTTTTTACTGGACAGACATAAACATTTAGTACTTCCTGGGTAAATGTTGTCACCTATTAGCAAAATGCTTTATTTGTGCAATTAAATCAATTACTTCCAAGATTAGTACACTATATTATATCATTTTTATATAACTCCCAATCTCTAAAAATGCCTTTGTTATAAACCCTT
>JAECMU010287511.1:0-14021 GCA_016106625.1 Dracogyra subfuscus | reverse complement strand
TCTTCATCTGTTGATTTTAGGTTAAAGGTGAAGACTCTAGTTTCAGCCAGTGAAAATGGTCACGAAGTTTAATGAATCTACCAACCTGCAACACACCTTTGGATAAGGTTATAACAGAGAGAAGCTAAAGTCTGTGATGTTTCAATAGGGAAATATTGTCTAAAATAACTAGAGTTCACGTTTAGAATTTTAAAAATGCATTTTGGGGTATTGCAAAAACCTGAATGACCAGAACCACCGCATGTGTAATAAAATTAATATTCCACTTCTACATAAAATTATCCAAAATGTGAAAAATATGTTGTAATGTTTAAAAATGTACCTTGGGTATGTCATTTTAACAAACATGGTTATAAATTATATACATGTAAATATAGTCTTTCTTCTAGAGAAACAAGATGGCCACCATATTCCATCTTGCATTTTATTGTTTATTTGTGGGATTTGTGTAATTTGTTTGTTTGTTTTTTGGTGTGTTTTTTTAGTGTGGGTTAGGTTATTCAATTTAAAGGCCGATACATGTAGATTATGGATTTGTATGCCAATATTGGCCCAACTCTGTGCAAGGCCAACAGGCCACTATACTGGCTTCACTCTCAATAACCATTCACTATTAACCCCTATCCTGGATAAACAGATGATATAGCTTATGTGTGTGTTTAGTACTAGAATTTTAACTGGCCAGAAGCAGAATTTTAATTTTTTCTTTTTTTTAAAGGAAATCACTTGATTGATCTCACATTTGACACTTTCACCCCGTTTGGGTTACTTTTGCCTAACTTTATTATGCAACATTTCCAGGTATCTCAATTGTGGTGCCTTTACTTTGAGATTTATGTATTCCGTCTCATGTTCTCCAGTTGGCAAGCCATAGGATTTCAAATTTTATGAGAAACACTTTTTGGGTTCCGTGCCCTGAGATCATGGGAACCCATCGGAAGCTGTTTCTAGGTTCCATGAAAACAAGTTGTGGGAACCCATTTCTTATACCATAATGTAATGGATTGTCAAAATGCTATGCAGGTTAGGTAATATATTCGAATCTTGCTAACTGACTTATAATTTTAAATGACAACAAATAAAGGTTCGATTCCAGCCAACTGACTGGGTTTTTTGTGTTTTTTTTAATATCAAATAAAGGTTCCAATCCAGCCAACTGACTGTTTTTTTTACAACAAATAAAAGTATGGCGAACACTAAAATCCGAATCGGGTATCGTGATTGTATTGAAAACTATCTCCAGTAGTTTTATATGAGAAACATTATTATTTGTATAATATATATGTACGTATGTGATCGGCAATAAGCCCAGGGGGCCAAGAAAACTCATGGTGAGCTTATTCCCAGTTTTGTTGAAAACCCCCAAAACCCAACCTTAAAATAAATAATAATAATTAAATGAACGAAGAAAACAAAAAATGTTCAGTAGCATATCTATTAATTAGTGTTCCATTTATTATTAATAAATAATAATTGTGTTTTTTACTAGTATCTAATTGTCAGAAACACACCTTCTATGTTACAATTAATTACCAGTGCCGTTTATTTACATCCACAATTTAATGCTTAGAAGACTTAAAACACCAGCAATTAACAACAAACTCAATAGCCAATCAGAATAAGGTATTTGCTTAATTAGCATTAACTGCGGACCCTGTGTGGTAAAAATAGACATTGGTTTTTAGTTCAGACTTGTTACTGTTAGATTGCTAAATCTCACTGGTGGTATAATTGTGTTAATTTGTGTTTAATTATCTGCAGGAGGTATGACCTTTTAAATGAACTTTGGCTTATTCAAAGACATGGACATATTTCTGGTCAAATACTTATACATATAGGTAAATATTTAAAAAAACTTTAATCGACATAATAATCATGGGAAACGAAATTTCGGATCCGTGGTTTTTCCGAAATGCTACCGACATGCTACTGGTAACGATCGTTACCGTGAAATCCGATGGCCCGAGTTGGTATCTGTAAACCTAACATGTTCCATGATTCTGTCACACAAATTTTCATGCATGCTGGTACCCAGTACAGAGGTACTGACATTTATAATGGAATCAACAAATTAAAATTCAAATTGTGGGTACATGTCCCAAAATCATTCTTTGGTGAATTTTAAAGCTGAGAAGTCTGGTTCCAGCAGAGAATATAAATATACATCTGAATGTTAAAACCATTTTTATTTTTCATAATCCAAACCAGGTCTCCATACAAGGAAAGGTCAAAAGAATATTTTGGCAAAGTTGTGGTTGCTTCCATGATGGACTATCACGTGCCTCTTCCATAGGAGGACTGCCACTCCCAAAAAAATCCTTTAAACTGTTATTGGAACATCCCTATTTCGGAGAAAGATTCATTATACCATTACCTTCCAAAGGTGCTGTTCCATCAATTATGTTTGATATTTTTACCCCTCCTCCGTGTGCAGTATTTTGTAAAGCCAAATCCATTTAACCGTGTCAAATTCAAGCACTTTACAAATCTGTATGAACCCTATGGTACAAACGATACTTTCTGTGTTATAATTATTTACCATTTTAACAACCATACTGTCATAAATGCATGCTAACCAATAATGTCTTAGCAGTCACAAGGTAAAATATTACAAATGGTAAAAAGATGAGATGTTTATTTCAGGTGAAGTTATACATTTTTCTAATAAATAATTACAACATGGCTTGAATCAAACACTTCATTTCCAAAAAAACTTACGAAAATAAATTTCACTCCAGCAATAAATAAACCCAATGGATATGCTATGTACAATCAGACACATACACTATACTGTGAACTTAAGAAGAGAAAACGATACTAAAATGTAAGCACACATGCTTTTGTTCACAATATTAACACATGCCTTTTTGTACACACTAACACAAGCAACCAATTACTATATATGGTATGTATTTCCATCAAGGGCTAGTCAAGAAATGACCACAGGAGGGGTATTGGGGGGAAAGGGAGGCCAAGTATAATATTATATTAAACACAATCATTTTTCTTACACTGTCTCCCTTACCTCAATGTCTGTAGTATTTTACTGTGTGAGTAGCTGATATAGTAAAAATGCTCTCCCCCATATCATTTGCTACACTGCCAAAAGTAAAGCAAAATTAAATTTGGTGAATTTAATTAATTTGAAGAAAAAAAACTAAAACTAATTTAATAAAATCATTACATGCCATTTATAGATCTGTCATTTCTGATGTCTCTCAGGATAAACGTGTCGATCAGTCGATAAATAATGAAGTAATTACGGTGATGAAAACGTAGGCTCTAACGGAAACACCTCGACCTTTGACACATTAGAAGTTAGAACAGATATATCAAATAAAAAATTTATTTAGTGGTTTAATTCTATTATATTTTGTTTGGTCAACTGAAACTTGAAAACAAAAGCTAAAGATTTGCTGTCCATATTTCATAAATTGCTAATAAATTTCAGGAACCAACTTAAACAATGTAAGTGATGTGATAATATTATAATTTTCTGTGCAGTTAATGTAATAAAATGTGCCCCATCCCCCAACATGTGTGATCATTTCTGTAACTGCTCTAACATGATAATATAACAATACAAAATAATTTACCTTTCAGTACCACAAAAATCTAAAAAGAACATTCACAACTATCAATATTTTTACAGATGTACAAACCATACACATGTCTTGGGGTTGAGGGTTAAAGAAGTTTATTTGGTCTAGAAAACATTGATTTATTCAGCTATTGAATGTCAAATAGTTGGTAATTCTGACACATGGTCTTCAGAGGAAGCCTGCTACATTCATAGCAGCAAGGGATCTACTATATGTACTTTTCCACAGAAGGAAGGAAATGTTTTATTTAACGACATACTCAACACATTTTATTTACAGTTATATGGTGTCAGACATATGGTGTCAGACCATACATGCTTTGAGGGAGGAAACCCATGTCACCACTTAAGACAGCACATACCATTGTCTTTGATATATATGTCCTTAGGTACTGGTTGGGATGGGGAAAAACAATGGGTCCACAAAGAAGATTTGATCCTATGACTTTTGTTTAACAACGCACAAATTATAATTACGGTTATATCGGCGTCGGACATATGGTTATGTACCCACACCCCACCCACCCTCCAAAAATAAAGATAAAAAAGAAGGTAAAAGTATGGTTTGTATTACTGTAAAAATGCTGATAACTGTAAAGTCCTTAATTGCATATTTCAAATGGGAACAACTGTCAATGACGGCAACAAATCACAAATATGTTGTACATGAAAATAACAAGAGAAATAGCAAAAAATAGTTTGTCGTTTTAAAAAAAATCAAATATCATTTAAACACTGTGTCATTTTCTAAAAGTGTCTTTATTTCTATATTTAATCACTTGAGTTAAAAAAATATATATCGCTGTTGAAAATATAGGTAAATCAATTACAGTGTTATTCAAAAGAGTGAAAAATGTTTGAAAAAAATGAAAGGCATTTTTTGTTGAAAAATACAATTACTTTAATAATTACTTGACGTTAATATTATTTTTTAATATAAAGAAGGAAAGATCAAGACAACCAAACAAAATTAAAAAACACCCTTAATTTGATTACTTCTATTTTTTGGAGGGGTTACAACAATCATCATTTTTTAAAAACGTTATGGCCATAAAGCATAAATATACACATTCAGAATATTCAGTATTAAAAATAAATCATTTTAAAAATCATTTTATAAACAAGTTAAACACATGCCAAGCAAAACATCTGAGCCAGTTTGTTGAGTCAATTGCATCCAAAATATGATAAACTAGTTTCAAACCCTCTCTAACCACCACTGCATGGCTCCACAAATTTAAATAATTTATTTACAGGTTATATTTCCCATGTAGCTAACCTCCAATATTGGGCACTTTTCCATAAATAATGCTCCATCATATTTTTATCAAAATGTTATGGCTTTTACTAAAACATCTGCAACCATTAACTATATCATAACAGAATAAATTCTATAATATATAAAACAGATCTTCTCTCAAAAAATGTATTCATTATACATGTAATAAAGACACTTTTTTTCTTAATTTCAGGAAAAACATTTCTCTCCAATAATTCTTTAATTATTTTTCATCTCTCATTTTATAATTTGCTACTACTGGTCCCAATTGTTGATCGATCTATTTTATTTGAATCAGTTTTTTCACTTCTGACTGTTATGTAGTTTGACTAATTTTAAAAGAAACAAGCCTGAGCCCAATTTCACAAAACATCGAAATCCTAGTTTTACATGAAAACGTACATCTACAACTAAACCACAATTTTTATTATTTACCATCAGTATCTAATATAATTTGTAGTACATGTATTTTAATTTCTTTTGTCCTTATAACCCTTCATATCTGTATACATGTAATTTTCTGCTTGAAATAGATACCAAACACCTATAAACATTTGACCAGTATAACTGCTAGTCGCAGACATAACATTACAATGTTTTGTGAAATAGGCCCCAGAGCTTTAGACTGCACTAAAGCCAAGATAATAAATGTTGTACCAAAAACTACATATGTAAATACCCAAAATAATTACTCAAATAAGTACTGACATGCTGATCTCAAAACATTTCACCTTAAAATGACTGTAATGTGAATTTCAATGTTAATTACTAGATTAAAATAACTTGAAAATTAATTTCTGAACATTCTCAACTCTTCAGCAGCTGTTAATATTATTACATTAAAAATACTTTTTCAACTGTTCTCTACTCATAACAGACATAACAACCCAAACATGTTGCGTCCAAATGTAGTGGGATCTAAAACCCTGCGTGGGCCTAACAAAAACAAACAACTGATAGTTCTGTATACAGCATCTGTTATTATACTAATTTAAAGACAATTAAAAATGATTAATGATTCTGACCACTACTGTCACCCCAGATTTATATATCACAAGTATATAGTTAGTCTACTACTGCCAATGCTACAAAAGGTTATTTACTGTCCATATTAAAATGTGCATTATTAAAACTGCAAGTGCCATATTATGTTATTTTTATTACTACATAACCACAAATTAATCAACCCCATGCATATAATGTTTGCATAATTCATTCAAGACTATTAAAAATGTTATACTACCACTTAATGTAAACAGTGGTTTCCCAAAGAATTATTGCCAAAAATACATCATAAAGAAAAAGACCTGTCAAATATCCATTAAAATAGCATTGTGTTGAAAACCGTCAAAAAAATAAAAACATGCAGAAGTTAGTGATATCTAAAGCTATTTGAATATTGTGTTGAAAACTGTCAACCATTGAGGTCAGAATTTCCAATAAAATAATTTCGTTGTAATATTTTACCTGTATGAAAGGGTAGAATATCCCTGTATTCAAGGGTGGAATATCCCTGTATGCAAGGGTAGAATATCCCTGTATGAAAGAGCAGAATATCTCTGTATGTAAAGGTAGAATATCACTGTATGTAAAGGTAGAATATCCCTATATGCAAGGATAGAATATCCCTGTATGCAAGGTAAGAATATCCCTGTATTCAAGGGTAGAATATCCTTGTATTCAAGGGTAGAATATCCTTGTATGAAAGGATAGAATATCCCTGTATGCAAGGGCAGAATATCCCTGTATGCAAGGTAAGAATATCCCTGTATGCAAGGGTAGAATATCCTTGTATGAAAGGATAGAATATCCCTGTATGTAAAGGTAGAATATCCCTGTATGTAAAGGTAGAATATCCCTGTGTGTAAACGTAGAATATCCCTGTATGTAAAGGTAGAATATCACTGTATGAAAGGAAGAATATCACTGTATGAAAGGAAGAATATCCCTGTATGTAAAGGTAGAATATCACTGTATGCAAACATTGCAAGGGTAGAATATAATAATTTTCCAGGCATGAAGAAATCAGGACGATTCCTCTACTAATTATACACCAATAAATAATATACAGTATATGTCATATATATAAGTACTGATTTAGATGCCAATTGTTTTTCTGGACAAAATGTTTCCATTACTGTTATGATTTTCAATGGTTTCATGGTGCAAGATTGTGTATTTTAACCTTTATTTATGGTCAGATGTATATGTATTAATTAAATTAGTCAAGCTAGCTATTATATTAATAGTTTGTTAAAAACACTGCTACATGTGTAAGCACAAAACTATAATGAAGACCTAAATACAATTAAATGCAAAATAATAAACATGTTGTTTTGGATTTTCTTTCGGTTTTCATACAGATGGCTGCCGGGTGCATTTCGACCAGATATAAATATTAAACTCATTAATGCATCGGAAATAATAGCTATTCTCAGATCTATTAATTTTTCACAGCCGATGCAATGCTGATGAAATAAATAAAGCAACAAACACAAAATGATTTTGATATTTATATAATCTTGTGACATTATTTACAAAACAATGTGATTA
Source organism: Dracogyra subfuscus (assembly GCA_016106625.1). Classification (NCBI taxonomy): domain Eukaryota; kingdom Metazoa; phylum Mollusca; class Gastropoda; order Neomphalida; family Peltospiridae; genus Dracogyra; species Dracogyra subfuscus. The sequence continues at coordinate 6,588 of JAECMU010287511.1, read as the reverse complement.
TAAAACTGGGACATGACAATTCTTGTCATAGTATCATTTCCTACATATTTAGAGCTAAAACAAATTCATGGTTTTTAATTATATTTGAAGATATTAAGAAGACAAATAAAAATCCTATTTAAATGCCCCTTTCTTATGATTAACTTTCTTATTACGATACTTAACAACACCCATCCAATATGAACATTTAACCTGAAATATTGTATCACCTTATTTTCAAGATCAAAAAGAACAAAATGAAGTCAAAGTCAAACAAATGTAAATTTGACCTTTTGAAAAAGGTTCGGCTTGATTTTTGTTTAGTCTACTCTATGCGAAAAGCATGTGAATATTTAATCATGTGGTGACATGAGTGAATCTGTGTAAAACTACTTTCATTGTATGTGGTAAACAAAACATGTCTCGATCAACTGCATGGTGCAGAATTAATATCTCAAAAGTGTGTGCTTAAGAAACCCACAAGAAAACTAAGTGTAGACTTATTAAACATTTAAACGGAGTTGTATGATTGGTTCAAATTAAATGGTGTTATTTCATGATAATGTACAGTGAAACACCTCTAAACAGGACACCCTTGAGACCAAGTAAAACGTCAGGTTTTTAGAGGTATCCAGTTTAAAGAGGTCTCTTTCTGTACCTATTTATAAAAAAGGACAGTGATAAATGTCCAGTTTTGGAGAAATTCTGGTTTACAGAGGGTCGAGTTTTAAGAGATTTCAGTGTATTTAATAGCAATCAATATGACAGGGATATGCAGCTGATATGAATACCCATCATTGGGATAATTCAAGAAGTTTTTATTACTAATTTAGTATCGGACCATCCTCAAACAAAATGTGTTATATCAGGATAACCTAAAAATAAATCTTTCACATTATGTCTTGCTGAAAGGAGCTATTACATATCAGGCCATTCTAAAATAAAATTTGTTTTGCTGTAACCTGACCAGCCATTTTAGTAGTGGGTCAGTTAGTAGATATTTTGTTTCTAAAATAATTTGTCATATAGTACCTTACATTTTTAAAAAAAGGATGGAAAATCAACAGAAGAAAAACATTAAATTGAAAAAAAGAAAAAAAGTTAGGATGATTTTTATACTGTTAGTTTACAGCAAACAATTGTATTTAAAGGCTGGTTTTCATCTGATCACCCAATAAATATTTAAAAATATTTTAGTATATTACATTAAAAAACCAAATCTTTTTTTACAAAAAACCTTATAGTTATGGACGGAGGGTCAAAAAAAAAAAAAAAAAAAAGAGAGAGAGAGAGAGAGAGAGAAAAAAAAAGGGATAATGTTTCAATTGTTATTTTACAACAAACAAATGTTTCTTAAAAGATGGTCTTTCATTGATCGCCCAATAGATATAGTTCATAAATTACAGCACAGGCTATTTTGACAAAAAATAATAATAACACCATGCAAATTTACATGTATGTACAATAAACATGCCTCAAACATGACACTGATTGTATCAATAAAATATGTAACTTCCAGTTTTATTATCTATTATATCCACACATTTGAAACAAATTCTGCATTCTCCACCACAATGGACAAGAAAACATGAATGTGACTTGTTCAATGACAACACTTGACACAGGTTTTGCAGCCAATGGGAAGCCATGTTACATCTAGCATGCACATCCCCCTTCTTGTGTCTGAGGTTCGGCCGGGGTTTCTTTCAGCTTGACTTCAGTCACTTTGGAGGGTTAAGGAAAATTAAAACAAAGCACAAACAAAAACAAATATTTCACTAGTATTTTGAAAATAATTTTAGTCTCAACTTTGTGGAAAGAAAGAAAAAAAAAGAAAAAAATGTTTGTATGGAACACATTTTTTTGATGAACTAACTAATCATTTATTCTGACAATTCATAATGGACACTATTGTATATATATAATTTTAAAATATGCAATTATATTAATGAGCCCAAATTAAAGAAAGAAATGTTTTATTTAATAATGCACTCAACACATTTTATTTACGGTTATATGGGATCAGACATATGGACATTGGCTGGAACAAGAAATAGCCCAACGGGATCAATCCCAGACTGACTGCACATCGAGCAAGCGGTTTACCACTGAGCTATGTCCCGCATGAGCCCAAATTACTTACATTTGTGTATAATTTTAATATAATAAGATACTGATCAATTATTTTTTATTATTATTATCATTTATTAACAACTGAAATGTTACATTTTCAAAGAATGTTTCAATTATTTAATTACTTTATTATTAGATAACTAAAATTAGCTTGTTGTTTGCACTTAAAAAATGTACTTTCATGCCATATTTTGTTTATTATATTAACATAAATATGAAATAATATTCCTTAAAAAGCCATAAATAATAAGAATTCTGGAGCATTTTTATTACCTTTCAAATTAAAATAAACAAAAAACCTCATACAACTTTTTGAAGATGAACAAAGTTATGATTTTTTTTCTTTTTAGGCTTTACTTCAACCAAAAATTACAGAAAATGTAAAAACATGCAAATCCTAGCACTAAGCCATCCAAATGCATTTAAAACTAAAGTCACAAACTTGCAGACACACGATAAGCAGATGGCCTAACTTTCTTTTACATCTCGCAACTGCCAATGTTTTGTCTTTCCAGTGGGGAGTCATAAAATTCATTTCGATGTATATGTATACTTTACTGTTCACTCCACTTAACAATAATTGCTGCAAGGCCCTTACAATGTGCAACATGCTAATGATTTTGGATTTCCCAATTGGAATCCAGCAGTCAATGGGGCCATAGCACATATTGTTTTCAGCCTTTGACCACTGAGATAGAGAATCAAGTGGCGACTGGCCATAAGTGCTAGTTTCATGTCATTTTACTTTTGGAAGATCATTACTACATTACTTTTATGTGTGGGTTGAAGAAACTTCATAAAATGCTCCAGTATTTCAAATACTCTGAAGTGGAGCCATGGAAGCTGTGGACTAAGTCAGTTATCACACTGGAGAAAAAGTATCAATTTAGATTGAAGAGTTTGAAAATACTGAGTCAAGACATCATGAAACTTCTAATGAAATAATGTTAAAGAAGTAGTAATGACAATCTTCAGTAGTTACAAAATAAGCAAATATTCAGCAAAAATGTACGAAGAGCCGAAAGCAGATCTGCATTTTAGACCATCTGGTTTGAGGTTGCAAATGGACATGCCAACACAACACTGACAAGTTGGTACTCACCAAATTCCAATGAGGGCAGATTCAATTGTCATTTCACAAAACACAGGTCATACACATTATCAAACAAACAAACAAAAAATATTTTTTAAATCCCAAACTTGTGAGTGAACACCAAAATCTGGCACTATTTACTAAATGCTTTCTAAATCGTTCTATTTTTCCTGAGAATACAACCAGTGAAAACTAGCAACAAATCCGCTTATTTTAAGATTTAATTTGTTTTTTACTTAGTAAAAAAAAGAATATATATATAAAAAAAAAGACAGCAGGTCAGATAGTTTTCTCTAATGCTATTTTCCATTTGTGTGGTTCAGGAATGGGGAATGGAACGAAGAAAACAGATGCTCATATGTAATCACTGCTACCGATGACATAGAAAATATGATCCTAAGTAAACAACATTGGTAAACAAATAAAAAAGGATACTTTCACCTTTTTTAGGTTCTGTTTGTTCCATGCCCGGCAATGCAGCTGCAACTCGACGGAATAACTGAAATAAAACACAAGTTTGATGATACTCCAGCAGATTGTTTATTTAGCAGCTATTACAATTGTAATACTATATATTGTGACACTTGGTTTACTGACCGAGAGAAGAAACTCACAGCCTCTATATCAGGGCTTTAGACTGCATCAAAGTCGAAGCGATAAACATTGTGCCCAAAAATACACATGCTGACTTCAAAATATTCCACCTCAAAACCACTGAAATGTTACGTTTAATTAGATTAAAATAACTTCAGGGATGTAAGAGGGGCTGGGGAAAAATAAAGCTTACTGCAGCCGGGGGCTAGAGGCCGCTTAAGGGCCCCTGAAAGAAAATTGTTGTTTGCAACCCCTGCAACTGCCAAAAATTGCATTTAGTGCTAACAAATCTAAACTGGTTATAACTAACAATATTAGGCACACATCACATCAAACTTGAAACTGTGAAACCCGAATGAATTAATGAATGAATGTTTAATAACACCCCAGCACGGAAAATACATCGGCTATTGGGCGTCAAACTATGGTAATGGAAAAACATTAAATGGTGAATCACATCAATATAAAAATTCCAGATTTAAATAAAAACACAGTGTAAAGGACTGTGCAATCTTGTGTGGTCAACAGTATTGAACATCATGTTGTTGTCTTTTTTAGACAAAATGGAAAAGTGCATTTACACGTTTCCGCATAGCTCTCACTTGAAATACATTTCTGAATATTGATAACTCTACAACAGGTGTTAATGGACAGTTCGGAACTGAAACGACATTCCTGCACTTAGAAAGAACAAAAGTCCCCATTGTACCCAAATCAGTATATATATGAAATTTATTAATGAAATATAAGATGCGATTACAAATTTCACAAACCCAGAGCTAAGATTGGGAAACAACACCAAGTCGCTTTCTAAAATTACTTCATTGTTTGGTCACATGATTGCTTCTTATTACATGTGTGCTTCGTATGGTTTTTTATTCACTCTGTTATATTGAACCATATGGATAATGACATAAAATATTAACTCACTTGTTTGACATTGTATCCTGCTTTTGCACTAGTTTCTATAAACATCACATTGAGTTCCTTGGCTTTCCTCTCCCCTTCCTCTGTTGTCACTTGTCTGTTATGCAAAACAAAAATAATTTATATTACATAACAAAAAGTATATGAATTACATACATGTGCCTCTGAATGTTCACACATGTATGCATATACAAATCAACTTGGCAACTAACAACACACATCAACATAAAATATATATAAAGCAACAAACAAGACACCTACCAGAGTTTTCGCAAGAGGAAATTTAATGATAGATTTTCAAAATAATTTTAGATAGTTTAATAGTAAGAGAACTACTGTTTTGTTATTTGTCATAGTGCACAAAATACAGTGTTCATTTCCAAAACATTTCAAACAGTGTTCGAAACAGGCATTTGTTTCCTACTTTTTGTTACAAACATCTGTGTTGTTTTCTACCTTTTGTCTGAAAGATCTGTTTTGTTTCCTACTTTTTGTCTGAAATATCCATTTTGTTTCCTACCTTTTGTCTGAAAGATCTGCTGTTTTCTACTTTTTGTTAGAAACATTTGTTTTGTTTTCTACCTTTTGTTTGAAAGATCTGTTTTGTTTCCTACCTTTTGTCAGAAAGATATGGGTTTTTTTCTCTACCTTTTGTCTGAAAGATCTGTTTTATTTCCTACCTTTAGTCTCAACGATCTGCTCTTTTCTACTTTTTGTTAGAAACATCTGTTTTGTTTTCTACCTTTTGTCACAAAGATCTGTTGTTTCCTACCTTTTGTCTGAAAGATCTGTTTTGTTTCCTACCAGCATGATGATCACGTCACTCCCCCGCTCTGTCCGCACGTCGTCTATCCATTTTGATGTCTGGTGGAAGGAATTAGCATCTAAAAAAAACATACCCAAATGACATTAACCTTTCTTTAACCATAACATTTTCACATAACAAACATCAGTAATAACTTTGGAATTCGTTCACAGATTAATGTCAATGACTTTAGATATTAGGCTGTGTAAAAAAATATTTGCCTCTTTTTTGGACTATAAAAAAGCCATTATAATTTTTACATATCATTAATGGTTTACAGATTAAAACCACTGACCTTAGTTATTAGACAGAGTAAAATATTTTAGCTATAATTTGGAGGGCAGGAGTATCATCCGTTAAATGACATGTTACCAGTGTACAAGTTTTTGCTTAAATGATCAACTGTTGACAAATGCAAAGTGTTTCTTGTCATCATGGAGTTTTTAGTAGCTGGCTCAAAATTACTTTTACGTGAAACTACCTTGAAAACTAAGATTAAAGAGAGTATTACCCTTGTTTGTTTCGCTATCATCAATATTATATATTAGGAATATTGTATTATGGAGCTATCACAAAAATCTGGACATCAAGAAACATGTTAGATTTGTCAAAATTTATTTAAGTTTCCAGAGGGGAATTGATCTTTCGACCCATAGCATCTCAGGTAAACACACTACCACTGAGCTACAGTTCCCTCACACACATTTGTTTAACTATAAAATTTTCACATAGCACATATTTACACATCTGTAAAATGTTTGGAATTGATTACAGATTAAAGCCAGTGGCCTTAATTACTTGGCTGTGTAACAGATTTTCAGCTATTACCATTTATACACAATAAATAAGGTTTAAATCAAGTCTTTGTCATCTCATATACATTTTTAAAGTCTATTCTGTATGGCATAAAAGCATTTGGAGCTAACTGTACCACAAACACCCGGACACGTTAGATTTGTCAATATTAATCATAGATGTCCAAAAAGGAGTAATCGATCCTCCAATCTAAAACACCTCAGGGAAGTGCTCTACCACTGAGCTACACCCTCCTCCTATA
>JAECMU010287437.1:0-11263 GCA_016106625.1 Dracogyra subfuscus | reverse complement strand
ACAAACCAAAAAACCCAACCTCTCCCTCTGAGAGAGAAACACACACACCCAAGGAGAGAGAAACTGAGATTGTTTCATTTATTGTAGAGACATTTATATACACCTTAATTGCCTATAATCAGTCTGTCAAATTAATTAAAGATATTTCGCGGAAACGAGAAAGCGTTTGGGCGCCGGTACTAGCGTACACTTCAAAGGGGCATTCATGTTATTGACAGAGTTGGGAACTATTTATGGTGGTCGAGATCAGAGGGAAATGCACATAAAATGAATAGATGCTTTGTCTCGGCACAAAAAAGACATATATTGCATATTGTGTAAAGGAAATGATAACATAAATGTAAAAAGTAATGATTTAAATTAAAACGCATTGTAAAGAGTCTTAAATATAGATATAACAAGTAAAAATTAAAATGTATAATAACATTTCAGTAGGTGCATACACTATCGTATTCTCTTTTGGAATCGAGGATATATGACCATGCTATTGTGTTACGGCTTCTTTGATTTATAGCGGGCAGCATGGCCCAGTGGTAGAGTGCCCGACTGATGCGCGGTCGGTCTAGGATCGATCCCCGTCAGCTGACCACTGGGGTTTTTTCTCGACATAACCATATGTCCGACGCCGATATAACCGTAATTTAATGTGTTGAGTGCGTCGTTAAACAAAAAACAAAAAAAAAAAAAAAATCTTTGATTTATTATGTTGGTGCATTACTGGCTAGTAGATTATTGTCACTGTTCTGAAGGAAAATAAGGCCGGTCTTGGAAATATTTTCGCCGAAAAGATGCGATATGTTCCGAAGCAATCTCAACCTATTTCTGCACTTTTTGTGAAGAGCTCAAAAATGTTAATGTTTTATTTGACGACAGGGTAACAGGGAATCCCTCCACTGTGTTTTAATTAAAACATCTTTGATGATATAAAAGTGAGGTTTGTTGTTTAAAATAAATGTAAGTTTAATTTATAATCGATATTTAGAGCTATAAAAATAAAATGAGGATATTAAATCCGTGATTGGGAGACTTTAAAGGAAGTCCAGGCCCCGTGCTTATAAACCTTAAAGTCTATACTTTAATAAAGTCCAGACTTTAACGTCATGGCAATGCTATTCAAATAGCATTATGTTAAAGTCTGGACTTTATTAAAGTCTAGACTCTTTAAGTTTTATAAGCACGGGCCCAGGACCCATATTTTCGAAGCTATCTAAAAACCACGTAGGTTGTGACGTGATTACAGCACACGTCATGGTGACGTCATAGTTGACCGTAGGTTGATATTGCTTCGAAAATACAGGCCCTGGCATGCAGAGATAAATTAAAGCGAATGGAGATGCTTTCTGCACACAAAAAAACACCACAACAATTATATGTGTGTACGTAACAGAAACAAAATATATTAGACGTATATTATAGGTGTCTGTGCATTTGAAATATTTTGAAATGGGTCACTGAAGTCCATCTACGTTGGCAAATTTTAAACAGTTATCTTACTATAATATTTCAAAACATTATTTTTAAAAGGACATTCCTGAGTTTGCTGCAATATTTTAAGATGTTATCCATTAATAAAATATTTCTACGATTAAACTTACATATTAAATAAATTTTCTGATTTAGAATATTAGTGGCTGTATATTAAACGTGTTACTGATCGTTTTAATATTTGTACTAAGTTAATTTTCATTTTATTTCTTATTTGAAGACGAAATCCAGTTTGAGCTTCTTACAAATATTAAGACGACCAGAAACACATTTAATTGTATACAGACATTAATATTCTTAACAAGAAAATATATTTAATATTTAAGTTTATCGTAGAAATATTTTATTAGTCGGAAATATCTTATAATGCAGCAAACTCGGGAATGTCCCTTTAAAAATGTCTCCATCTAAGATTTTAGGGTACGTAATTTCCCCCTTCCTTATCCTCTGGTAGGAAGAAGAAGAAGAAAATGTTTCATTTAAGGACGCATTTAACGCATTTTATTTACGGATATATGGCGTCAGATTTGGTTAAGAAGCACAGAGATACAGAGAGGAAACCCGCTGTCGCCGCTTCATCAGCAAAGGATATTTTATATGCACCATCCCACAGATAGGGTAGTACATACCACGTACGGCCATTGATATACCAGTCGTAGTGTACTGGCTGGAACGAGAAATTACCCTCTGGCAGAAACGAAACTGTACGTTTTAGGCGAGCACTTGTTACAGAGCTGTATTGACGATCGAGACACGCCACACACGCGTGTCCGTTGTACAGTTTCTAAAACCAGTGGAGAAACATCGTGGATTTATCGATCCTATATATATACGTATGCTCATAATCAGGCTGAAACAAAACTCAGAACTGACAAATGTTTTCTTTTGTGTTGGAACTTAGCCATTTGTGTCAAGGTATTTCGGTAAGCTTTCGTTATCGTTGTTTAGTTGTTGTTGCTGCTTTTGTTGTATTTACTATTTCTGATTTTGTTGTCCTTGGTGGTAGTTTTTCAATCCATTTTCATTTTCGTTTTCACATTTTCTCCAGAACTGTTTGAGCAATTCTAACCATATTTTGTGGATATCGTCCTGGATACATGGAGAAAGAAAATTGTTGATTTGGTAATGGGGCCTGAGGTATGGATCCCAAAAGTGAAATATTAAGCCGAATTTACAACAAATAAAATCTTCCCTACTTCCAGACATACTATAACTAAATAATCTACCTATAGTTAAAGGTCATTAGATGGTTTATCTAATTTGTGAATGTCATTAATATGAGGTCCCCGAGGAGATGATGCAGTTTTCTTATATAGTTATATAAACAAATGTAATTAAAGTGTAACATCTTCAGATCTACTAGACCATACCTAACTAAATTTCGTGGGAAGCTTACCAATTTGTGAATTTTGTCGTTCTTGCAACACCAGGAGCCTGGGGGTAAGGCCAAAAGAGGGGACTGATAAAGACAATCCTTAAAAATATTTTCTTCCATATAAATATCAAGTCTTAACACATGGAAAACATCTATTGAATTTAGAAATTCTAATATCCCACCCTATCCAGTAAATGAGGGGCGCGGCTCACAAAAGGGGGAAATTAAGCCACGTTTTAAAATATATATGTTCTTCTCTACTTCCATAAATGTTATTATAATTGAAAAGTCTTGATATATGTAAAAGTCATTACATGATTTATCAAGTTGTGAATTTCATTAATGTGGAGTCCACTGTTTATGCCTGAGAAGAGGGTAAATTGTACTACATTTGTATTGAAAAAAAAATGTATTTAAATTGTAATTTATTCACAATTACATATATTAGACCATTTCCAAAAACATTGGTTTGCAAGCTTCATTGTCACATGGAGAAGCAACATAATGGATTTGATCTCTCTCTCTCTCTCTCTCTCTCTCTCTCTCTCTCTCTCTCTCACATACACACACACACACAAAAAAACCCACACACACACATCAACGCAATGCTGATTTGTGTAAAAGACAAATAGAAACTGGATTGTCTTTTCATGGAAATCAAATGGAAGGAAGAAGGGAACTGTTTTATTTTTAATGACGCACTCAACACATTTTATTTACTGTTATATGGCGTCGGACACATGGTTAAGGACCATACAGATACTGAGGGAGAAAACCCGCTGTTGTCATTTCATGGGTTACTCATTTTGATTAGCAGCAAGGAATCTTTTATATGCACCATCCCACAGACAGGATAATACATACCTCTGCCTTTGATACACCAGTCTTGGATGGAGCGAGAAAAGACCCAATGGGCCCATCGACGAGCATCGATCCCAGACCGACCGCACATCAAGCGAACGGTTTACCCCTCGTATGGAAGTCAACATCATAAAGAAAGTTATATCAATATGATTTACGCCATACTTTGTTATTTATTTAGTTAGATTTTGTTTTCGGGGGAAGGGGGGTGGGGGTGAGGAGCCACAATCCAATTAACACTACTGACTAAAATAACGGGGGAGACATGAGAGGTTATGTAACAAAAATTACCAATCGTTGTTTCTCTGTCATTATTGACGGGACGGGATGTAACCCAGTGGTAAAGCGGTCGCTCTAGGATCGATCCCCGTCGGTGGACCCATTGGGCTATTCCCACATTCCAGCCAGTATTCCACAACTGGTGTAACAAAAGCTGTGGTATGTGTTATCCTGTCTGTGGTATGGTGCTGCTAATCGAAAAGAGTAAACTATGAAGTGGCAACAGCGGGCTTCCTCTCTCAATATGTGTGTGATCCGCAACCATATGTCTGACGTCATGTAACCGTAAATAAACTGTGTTATGTGCATCGTGAAATAAACATTTCCTTTCTTCCTTTTGTCATTATTGATCGACAACTATCATATTTGGCACAGCAATCTCACAAGGGAATCGTTAACGACAATTACAATATGCGTGGCAGTGCAGTCGCAAACCCCATTGTTCGAATTCAGTATTTATATTCACAAAAGTGATTTTAATCATTACGTAATTATGTCATCTTAAACAACATTAAACTGTGGAACTCCTTCTTCTTTAACAATGAAACATTTAAATTACAATATCCGTTGCAGTGCTGTTTTAACGCCTACTGTAATCGACTTTCTCTGTTCGTTATTACTCTCAGATTCCAAACGTAAACCGTATTTTTGTGTCAATACCCTTTCAAAGTTCAGGCACCTGTTCCCAGAACGTATCTATATCATTATACATTAGGCTTCTAAGATGATTAAAGCGATATTCCCTAGAATATTTATATTATTTAAGCATACAGAACCGAAAATCCCATTACGTTTGGTGCATATAAGACGCCGCAGTGTGAATTGGTTTCACTATACTGGCTTTTCCAAGTTAAAAATAAACTCAGAATTTTAAAAGTGGGACACTTTTGGCGGGCAACCACTGGTTACATATTGTACGGTTCGGCTTTTGTTACATTACAAAAACCGAGTAGTCAATTCCTAGCAGACACTCATGTCGACATTCGCCTTTCGATTGCTACCTGTATGTCACACTTTTAAACACACTGATATGCTAATTTCTATTATTCACTAGAACTTAAGAATGTTAGAGTTTTAAAGAGTATCTTTATATAAAAACAATACGAAATAAAAACCAAGACTCATTTCACAGTCTTATTGTTACTAATATCAGTATAAATACAACTTATCCGTTTTATTAAGCACTTTATAATATCTGAAGTATCACTTTAAAAATCCTTCTGTATTACGGTAATATAGGATGTCCAACTAGTTTCGTATAAATTACACCAAAACACACATTATAAAAGGCGTATGAATCCGGAGTTTAGAACTGCTAATGTAATTGGCTGCTAGGAAGTGCCTACTAGAATCCGTACAGTATTACAAAATGACGAACATTGGTCTAACTGGCTAGTAAGCATTTGACGATAAGCGTTAATGACGACAACTCACGAGTGAATTAAAAGTGCAGTTATGCTTGTATTTGAACTTAGAACGTGACTGTATACGATTGAAACCAGACAATGCAGCTTTAAACCTCATTTTATATCGTCGAAATAATTGTTCTTCGACTTGCCTTGCAGTCGCAACCTCTAATGCAATCGAATTTATCTGTTCATTATTTGTATTCTCAAAACGTAAGTTAATCATTAAGCATACGGCGAATGTGGTGCTCCGTCTCTCGGGACTGAAGGATAATAGAACGTTAGAAAAATATGACTTTAAAATGAACAGATATTTTGTTTTTGAATTGAATTGAAATTTTAACATGCCACGAAAAAAAGCCGCTACGCCGAAAAAAACTAATAAAAAGGACCAATTGTGGCGATTGGAATTTGGTCCAAGACCCCTCCCTAGATTTATTTAATTATAAAACTTTAAATAATCTAAATGTACAAAGAAAAATGTTAAACTGTAAAGAAACATTAGATTTGATAGATCCTTGGAGAGAAAAATATTCCAGTTTGCAAAGGTTTTCCTGGAGGCAACCAACACCACTAAAGCAATCACGTTTGGACTTTTTCCTTATATCACATAATCTTTTATCATCAGTTATATCTACAAATATTTTACCTAGTTTTAAATCAGATCATTCTTCAATTGTGCTAAAGTTAAAAATAAATGAAATTGAAAGAGGAAAAGGGTTTTTTGAAATTCAATAACTCATTATTACAAGATCAAAATTATGTAAAGTTAGTTAAAGAAACTATTAAGGAAACCCTTGATCAATTAAAAGACTTGGATAATTCAAATTAAGATGACCATAAAGAACAGTTTGTTATAAACGATCAGTTATTATGGGAAAATTTATTACTCATGATTCGTGGAAAGATCAGATGAAACGGGAAAATTATTTAAATTATAAATTAGGTGAATTAACTACAGAATTAGATAGGCTAACAGATATTGAAGAAAAATATGGTAATAGAAAAAATTAGTAATCAGAAAGCATCAGGAAATTTTATAAGATCAAAAGCTAGATGGATAGAAAAAGGTGAGAAACCAACAAAGTATTTTTTGAAATTAGAATGAAGAAATTTCCTAAATAAGTCCTTTATAGAATTAGAAACATTTGGAGGTAAAGTTATTAATAGTACATCAGATATGTTGAAGGAAGTTAATTATTCTATGACAAATTATACTAAAACAAAGATGCTAGTGATATAGATTTAAATTAATTATTTGAAAAAACTGAAGTTCCAAACTTAGTCCTGAGGAAGCGCAAAAACTTGAAGGTGAATTAAATTATGATGAGACTCGGGCAGCATTGACAAAAATGAAGAATAAAAAAGCCCAGGTCCTGATGGCTTCACAGATGAATTTTAAAAAACATTCTGGCGTGATTTATATAAATATTTAATAAGATCATTAAATTACGCTTATCTGACTGGTAGTCTCTCTGTAACACAAAAATAAGGTATTATCTTGTGTATTCCTAAGGGAAATCAATCAAAACTCTTTTTGGAGACCAATTTCGTTATTAAATGTATCGTCAAAATTGCTTCTGCTGTTATTGCGCAAAGAATAAAATCAGTTTTACAGATAATAATTAGTGAGGAACAAAAAGGTTTCATGTCTGGAAGATCCATAGGTGAGGTGACACCATTAATTTATGGAGTATACTGAAAGCCAACAAATACCTGGATTGCTATTATTAATTGATTTCGAAAAAGCATTTGACTCTGTAGACTGGAATTTTATTTATAAAACACTTGACCTTTTGGGATTTGGATCATCGATAGAAAAATGGATTCATATATTCCATAATGATTTACAATCATCTATACTAGTTAATGGTTTTGCTTCTCCATTTTTTAAATTGGGGCGAGGTTGCCGTCGGGGGACCCTATTTCACCATATATTTTCCTCATGTGTGGATAAATTCTAAACAGAATGTTGAAAAATAATAAACAGATAAAAGGAATAACATTAGGAAATAGAGAATATTTATTAACACAATTTGCTGATGATACTACAGTGATATTAGATGGAAAGGAAAAGTCTCTATATGCAGTTCTAAATACGTTGAAATTTTATGTAAGATTCTCGGGTCTAAAGGTAAACGTAGATAAAACTAAACTAATATGGATAGGTTCAAATAAAAGAATCAGATATAAGTTGTGTAAGGAATGGAATTTAGATTGGACAGAAAACCACCTTCGAATTATTAGGTATTAAATTTGATGTTGAGTTTAAAAAAATATGGTGCACACTAATTATAGTATTAAATTAAAATCTACAGAAACTTTACTACAAATATGGTCTAGTAGAATGATGACACCATTAGGAAGAAATACTGTATTAAAATGCTTAACTTTACCAAAATTAAATCATCTATTTTCATCTATTCCTGATCCACCAGCTGATTATATTGATAAATTACAAAAACATATTTTTTATATGGAATGGAAAACCTGATAACATTAAACGGGAACATATGTCATGTAATATAAAATATGGTAGTATCAAATTTCCAGTTATTAATTATTTTATTAAGGCTCAAAAGATTGTGTGGATAAAAATATTAATTAATGCAGAATATTCGTGGAAAATGTTAATTACAAATCGATATAGTTTTCTAAATAATATGATTTGTTTAGATACTGAAAAAATCTATAATTGTGCCAAAAACATTCAAAATACTTTTTGGAAAGACACTTTAATGGCCTGGTGTTTATATATTAAACAAAGTAAATTGTTTTTTAGGGATGAAGAGTGGATATTGTCCAAATATATTTGGTATAATGATGATATAAAGATAGATGGAAAACCTATTTTTTTAAAAGACTGGTCTGAAGCAGGTGTAAAATGTATTAATGATTTCATAAGTGAAGATGGTAAGCTTATTAAGTATGATGATTTTATACTGAAATATGGCATTAATACTAATTCTTTTACTTATCAAGGTATAATTAATGCAATTAAAAAGTTTCTTAATAGGTGCAATATTAAGCGAATACACACAAAGATACAATCTCCCATTTTGCCATATAATCATAGAATTCTTAAAATACCCCTTAAGGGAAGTAAGCATTTCTATAGTATTTTATTAAATGTATCCTTTGTAAAATCAAAATCTAATTTAAAATGGGAATAATTGTTAAACTGTAACTACATGGATGACGACTGAAAAGCTATTAACGTAATTCCCATTTGTTCTACCGAAAGCTCAGAACTAAGATGGTTTCAGTATAAAATTATACATAATATACTTCCTACTAATACTTACCTATACAAAATTGGATATGTTGCTTCTCCTTTATGCAGTTTTTGTAATTCAGAATTAGAAACAATTACTCATTTATTTTGGGATTGTACTCGAGTCAAATCTCTCTGGAGTGAAATTCAAAACTGGATTCGTATAAAAACAGGTAAGATCATTAATTTTTGTAAAGAAAACATAATTTTGAGTTTTAAAACAAGAAACAATGATCCTATTAATGCAACTGTATTGGTTACTAAGCATTTAATATACAAAAGACATTTAAATTCTTATATTCCGGATTTGAATTGGATTCAGAGAGAGTTGAAAGAATATTATTATATAACTAAAACAATTACCTTTTCGACCTGTAATTATGATTTATTTACTAAATTTTGGTCAGTTTGTCATAACCTTTTTGCATTGGATTAAGATGAATGAATAAGCGTTCCTACGTGTAGTGTGTATATATATATACATACATACACACACACACATTGTATGTGTGTATGTGCACACACAATTATTTTGTTGAATTGCCTATGAAAACCTACATGTACATGTATGAAAAATATTAAATAAAATGTTTTTAAAAAGTTTATAAAAAACTTAAGCATACGGATTGCTCTTTATAAAATTATGAGAGACTACATACAATAAAACAGACACATATATATTAATGCATAATAAAATTGGTGAAGAGCCAAACTGGCAGCACAATGGTTTGAAGGCAACAAAATCGGTCTGCTCTATCTTGTTTTTCATCCTTTTTTCACAGTATCTAGTTTTTCCTACTATTTCCTACCTTTTTGGCAACATTTCAACTTATATTCGTGCTTATATCCAAGTAAGGTTCAAATACGCTGTCCTGGGTTAGTTGACAGTTAGACAGTTAAATGTTAATTGTTAATTGTTAGTGGTTAGTTAGAGAATAGGGTGTAGTGACCTTACACCTATCCATGTAGCCATTACGAACTCGCTCTGGGTTGGAGCCGGTACCGAGCTGCGTACCCTGTGCATACCAGCCTTTTGTCCAATGGCTTAACCACGATTCCATCTAGGAAGGTCTTTTGGCAACGAAATATGTCAACCAATTTGCAGCACTATAATTATATAATATTAAAGGGACATTCCTGAGTTTGCTGCACGTTTTAAGATGTTATCGACTAACAGGCATTTTAATGATTGTAATTATATATCAAATATATTTTTTTACATACAATATTAGTGACTGTATATTAAACGTGTTTTTCGATCGTTTTAATATTTGTACTAGGTTAAATTTCATTTTATTTCCTAAAATATAGCTTGTTCGTACGTACGAAATTATTTAAAGACAAAATCCAGTTTGGGCTTCTTACACATATTACGACGACCAGAAACACATTGAATATACAGACACTGATATTCTAAACAAGAAAATATATTTAATATGTAAGTATAATCGTATAAGTATTTTATTAGTCGGAAACGTTTTACAACGAAGCAAACTCAGGAATGTCCTTTTAAAGTGTCTGTATATTCAATATGTTTCTAGGTTCTCTTAATATTTGTAAAAAGCCCAAACTGGATTTTGTCTTCAAATAATTTCGTACGTACCACAAACAATTTTTTTTTAGGAAACAAAATGAAATTCAAGCTAGTACAAATATTAGAACGATAAAAAACTCTTTTAATATACAGCCACTAATATTTTTATTTGATATGTAATTAGTCATCAAAAAGTCTTTGTTAGTCGATAACATCTTAAAAACTGCAGCAAACTCAGGAATGTCCCTTCAAATTTACATCCTGAAATTTAATTTGAGATAAAATTTAATTTCTGGTATTCAAATGATACTTCAGTACTTGAATGAAGCTATGCACCGAGTGCTGGAGTTGTAGGACTACTACATCGAGCCTGTACATGGGTTTTTAATTACTGACTTTATCTCACATCATTACAGGGGGCGAGACGTAGCTCAGTGGTACAGCGCTCGCTCGATGCGCGGTCGGTCTGGGATCAATCAATCGTCGGTGGGCCCATTGAGCTATTTCTAGTCACAGCCAGTGCACCACGACTGGTATATCAAAGGCCGTGGTATGTGCTATCCTGTATGTGGGATTGTGCATATAAAAGATCCCTTGCTGCTAATCGAAAAGAGTAGCCCATGAAGTGGCGACAGCGGGTTTCCTCTCTCAATATATGTGCGGTCCTTAACCATATATCGGACGCCATATAACCGTAAATATAATGTGTTGAGTGTGTCGTTAAATAAAATATTTCTTTCTTTCTTTCTTTCTCACAGAAGTTATTAATTTTCTGTCTTGTCTTTAAAGGCGCAGGCCTAGATTCAGTCTGTGAAAATAAGACATTACATTTAGTTAATCTAGAAACCTGCAACAAATTTGAAGACAGTTATAATAGAGAGAAGCTAAAGGCACCACACCACCATTTGTCGTGTCGTTACTGGTTATAGCAGCTTAATATAGTCCGGTTTAGGAAATAGGTCCTCATTAGAAAAATAATAATAATCAATAGAAATATTTATTTTTCAAAGTTTTCTTTGATGATTACAGGTAGATTGACCTTTGTAGTA
>JAECMU010287336.1:0-12909 GCA_016106625.1 Dracogyra subfuscus | reverse complement strand
GATGAACCCGTTATGGATCACTGGTCAGTGTAAGTGGTTTACACCTACCCACTGAGTCTTGCGGAGCACTCACTCAGGGTTTGGAGTTGGTATCTGGATTAAAAATCCCATGCCTCGACTGGGATCTGAACCCAGTACCTACCAGCCTGTAGACCGATGGCTAACTACGACGCCACCGAGGCCGGTCAAACTTCATTGTATTTCCTAATACAGTAATATATATTTTTTCATACTTTATGAAATTATTGGGATCAATTCAGTTTGGGCTAAGTGCTACACACATTAGGACGATCAGAAACACAGTGAATATACAGACACTGGTATTGTAAATAAAAAAATATATTTAATATGTAATTTTAGATGTCAAAACATTTTATTAGTGGGAAACATCTTACAATGGCAACAAACTCAGGACAGTAGTTTTAAATAAAATGTGTTGAGTGTGTCCTTAAATAAAAACTTTCTTTCATTTTCTTTTAAATGACATGTATGTAGGCTATTTTTACTTTAAATTAATAATTAGCCTATGGGTTTGGAATGCAGAGTTTTGTTTAACAACATCTCTCTGAGCACATTAATTAATCATTGATAGGCTA
Organism: Dracogyra subfuscus; assembly: GCA_016106625.1. Lineage (NCBI taxonomy): Eukaryota > Metazoa > Mollusca > Gastropoda > Neomphalida > Peltospiridae > Dracogyra > Dracogyra subfuscus. Next base: position 12,313 of record JAECMU010287336.1, on the reverse strand, counting down.
TTGGATGTCAAAGATTCAAACATTCTGACACATACATCTACATTATACATGTAGTTTGTTAGAGAAAATATGCCACATGTTTTTTCCATTAGCAGTAAGGGATCTTATTCACTTTCACAAAGACATGATAGCAAAAGTATGTATCAGTTGGTGGTGAGTTTGGGGTAAGAATGTACTGTAGATTCTGGAGACCACAATTCATCAATAGCTGCTAATTTTGTGAGCAAAATTTGATTTTCGAGAAATCTCAACATTTTTATGGAGAATGTTTAAAAATTCTCGAAGTTAAAATATTTTTTTTAAATCTGTAGGTAATGTACATTTGTAGGTAATGTCCATGTTTCTATGTAGGTGCAGTGTACAAGATATTTCAGTGTCGACAACAATTTTACTATTATTCATCCAAGGAACTGTTAACAAATATTTTAAATGTTCTTAAATATAAATAAAAGCATGCTTTTAGCATCGGCCTTAATTATTTTAATCAATGTTGTACACCAGTGTTAATATTCACCCTCTGGTTCTACGTTGTTCTACACTGAAAGCGGCAGTCTGACTTGTAAACAGTTTACGTTTATAAAAGGACATACACTGTCAGTGCACTGGGGAAACGTTACCATGTTGTGTAGGGCCATATACACTCTTTGCTGAAAGGTACAAGGAAATAGATAGATAGACACATTAAAACAGGAGTTCCTCGTCTTAATGAAATAAACAGATACATTAAAACAGGGCTTCCACTTCTTATAGAGTGAAATAAATATACACATTAAAAAACAGGAGTTCCTCTTCTCTGTGCCAACAAACTGCGAACATCAACTGAAAATGTATGCTAATTATTGTACTCATCATTGTATTGCTATTTAAAAAAAACACAACAATAATACATTCATGAACATTGGATAAATTAAAAAGAAAACAATGTGTGCTTTTGAAATACATCATCTAGTACTGCCAGTCAATATTACAATGTGCATATTTCAACACTACAGGTGTATACACAGTGTATACACACACTGTAAAGCACAATGTGGGCTACCACGATACATACCTGTACGTTTTCACTGACAAGTTTATCCTTACATTAGTCATGTCCACATATTTGAATAGCATTCAATCAAACCTGTTGGCAACCAATATTGGCCTATTATTAATAGTATAGTATTAATAGGTGCTTCAAAAATTATTGCAGGCCATTGTTACATTATTTGAACACTTAAGATTGGCTACACCATTATACACACTGAATGGTACCAGATGGTGTTCCACCAAGAGAATAGATTTAACACAGAAGACGTATTGATTATACTGCACATAATTTAATATAAAAAGAATATATTTATAACTAGATCTTTGAATTGGTTGTCAAAGGTATGAGTTATATGAAACATCATAAAACAGGTGAACAATTACAATAATGTCCCTTTGTATGGTGACAGTTACATGTACTTAAATTTCAAGTCCTGAATAAAAAATGCACTGGTAAAGATTTTTAAAAAATCTTCTAATAGTTACACAAGTTAAAAAAAATTCTGCAATTAAAAATATGCTGGCAAAAGAATATATATATTTTTTTTATTAAAGGCTATTAAAAGCATTAATATATAATAATAAAGAGGTAGATGAAAAAACGTTTTTGTGTAACAAAATCACAATATTACTGATTGTATATACATATATACATTTGTACACAAAGTAATATGCTTACTAAATTAGCTATAAAATGTGCTTGATGAATGAAGTTGCAGCTAGGGGTAACAAACACTGCATGACCTAGACAAAGAACTGACAATACGTGAACATGTCTGACAGACGAGGTCGACCAACGACTGTACATACGAACTCACTGTATGCTCAAAAAGCATGCCAAAACAGTGATACTGTAACACTATTACATCGAACTACTCACGCGAGAACTGCGGGTTGCTCGTGGGTCTAGGTATGTCTTCAGTTTGTCCAAATACACATGTGGGGGGTCCTTAGCATGGACTTGCTCCTGAAATACGAATAAAAATGTTTATTTGGATTGCTGATAATTTCACAGTGTGTTCCATATATAAATACATTACAATGCATATATAATTACACATGAATATAAATAAAAAAATATATATATATATATGTCATATTAAGTAATTATACTGGTCTATTTGAGACGAAAGTATTATTGGTGTAGCCGGGATTTTACAGTGTCTGCGCTTAACTTTGTTTTTGAGTTGCCATCTGGGCAAGTCGTGACAACACTTTCGCTTGCCAGGATCTATTTTCATTAGCCCGAATAATATTTTCTAAAAACAAACTACAATATTGCAACAGATTATAAGAGAAAATTTTTATTTTGAGTATTATCCTGAACTCAGCCAACACACTCTTTAAATAAATAACACCCCAACCCATCACAATGAAATAATAATAATTAAAAAGCCCTAAAATATAATGTTCAGTGGATGCGATCTATGACATGTACAAATAACCAGGGCTGAAGCTTGTCGACATGAATTTGTGCCCAATTTTACATGCCACTTAACTTACCTTACACCTATTCTTATATTGGGCATATGTTTATATGTAAAAGCAGACCTACACTTTTTCATGGTGCAAAGTAGGCTACATAACTGTACTTTTATTTATTTATTAATTATAAAAAAAATTAAAATTGGTCGCCAGGCGGGCAACCTTACTGTGGGTTTTCAGTCGCCCGTCATCGTTTTTAGTCACCAGGGGCGATCGGGCGACCGTGCGTACCCTGTTTTACATTGGCAGGGCAGGGGCCAACCTATACTGAGATAGCTAACCCATGAGTGTGTATATATGTATGTTTTTATAAACTTTAATAGTAAAAAAAAAATAAGTTTGATAGGCCCTTCACACCACAAGACATTTACTAAAGTTAGTACAATTTTGTATACTTCAAGGGTTTAGCATTAGTAAATCTAGTGTAAAGTGATAAAACAATATCATAAAACAGTGCTAGACATACACCGTTATATGTACAGTAATTGTACTTGAGAGTAAAATTCAAAATCTGATTGGTCAAATGAGCCAACCAAGCAATTCTGGATTCAGTGTTGAAAACCGACAGCTGACTTGTGGGCTGAGGTGATCATTGCTGGCTAAAGGAGATTATACATTTTAGAGATTAAATTTTTTTTTTTTTTTTTAAATGCATTTTTTTAGGGCTAGTTCAGATTGACAAGAGCCAGTGCGCGTATTTGTTTTAACTATCCCTCCGGATTTATAAATCAAGTTTCAACTCGGAATGCTTCATTGCTTGCCACAGCCTAATAAATTTTATAGTTATTCAAATAACTACATACTTAAAGATTTTCAAAGTTATCTAGAATTTCTATGTTAAAACACCAGCTAATTTCGAGCCCTGCAGTACTAAAATGTTACCATTGATGAGACTTTATTAGAAAAAGAAATAACAAAAGTATGCACAGCAGACTTAGGAAAGGATTTCCTGGAAACTTCTTCATAACTGTGTATTTGGTGTATTTCCCAGAAAATTCCTACGTGTGTATTTGGGATATTTCCCGGAAAATTCTTCACAACTGTGTATTTGGTGTATTTTGGTGGTCACATTAAAACATTATGTTCATGCTGAACACACAGACCAGACTGCCTGGAACAGCTGGAGCTGTATTACAGGATGTTGAGACTGTTCATGGTGAGCAGACCACATGGCAGCTGGGGAACACAACTTGGTAACAAACTGGACATGCACATCTGTTAGCACTAACACACACACACACAAATGTGTGTGTACATTCAGTGAACTAGATCCATTCACAAGCTTCAAGACAGGTATTAAAAATACTTCCAATGGCATGGTGGAGGCATTACTAGCACTGTAGCAGGTCCGTACACAGGCTGTTTTGGTGTGTGTAACTCTTGAAAAAGGACTTTGTGAGTGTTGACATTGTAAAAGACTGATTGTTTTGGGTTTTTTTATTTATTTCAACCAGTGCACCACAACTGGTCAAAGGCCATGGTATGTGCTTTCCTGTCTGTGGGAACGTGCATATATAGGATCCCTTGATGCATTAGGGAAAATGTAGCGAGTTTCCCTTGATGACTTTGTGTCAGAATTACCAAATGTTTGACATCCAATAGCTGATGATCAATTAATTAATGAGCTCTAGTGATGTTGTTAAACTAAACAAACATAACGTTTTGTAAAAGACCATCTCTGTTACATGCGAAAAAAGACCTCACTGATCCAAGATGGTGTGTGAGTGTGTGTGTGTGTTTTCACTGGCTTTAGAAAGAAAAAATATTGGTTGGCTTCACAAATTACATTCATTTATCAACCACTTATGTCTAATTCTCTAAACAGAAGTATAAACAGCCCAAACTATCTAATAAAGTTATTAAAGAATTTTTATCAAAACATTTCCAAGAAAGTTTAAATATTATAAAAAAGACAAATGGCACTGGCAATAAAATGAGAACATATAAAACTCTCAAACAGGAAATATACTTAGAACCATATCTAATTCACTGTTTAAACCCAGATCATAGAAAACATTTCTTTAAACTCTGTCTAAGTGACCATGACTTGAAAACTGAAAATGGCAGGCATACAAAACCATATACTGAGTACTCCTCTTGATCAGCGTCTCTGTGATGAATGCAATGTCACTGAAGATGAATTTCATCACATTGTACAATGTAAGAAATATACGTCTCAATAAAGTTATTTGATTTTATCTCCAACTACAACCCTTCATTTTTAAATATGACATCCAAAGAGCAGCTTATTTTTATTATGAAAATTCAGAACCCAGCCAACATAGGTGTTATTTGCAAGTTGGTTTTCCCAATATAATGAAGAGATTGTAGTAGTGACATACATGTATATATATATGTATGCAACATTATAGCCATTAACTGTTAATTGATATTGTAACTTTTTGATGTTATTTTGTGCACTCTGTTCCCATGTGGAATGTTTAAATGCAATAAATATTATCTTATTTTATCTTATCTGGATGTACCCATCTGGTGATTCTGGGTACAGGCCTCTCTAGTCCCCATAAGGATCACTGTTCACATCCCTCTGCACCCTTATTGATCTTGTTACTGGTTTAGAAGGGGAGGTTTGAATTGACAGTGTTCAAGTCATCAGGGCTTATAGCCTTAAATACCAAACAAATACAAAGACTTACAAAGACTTTTACCTTCCAATTTCAAAGACTTTACACTGCGGTCAAAGACAACAGAATGCGATAAAAATACCAAATCAGTTTATTTAAATTGCTTTTCATAGCAAGAAATTGCGGGTTTTCTACATGACAGGTTAAATAAACGTATTGTGTTATGATGTAGCTATGCCAACAGAAGGAAGGTCAAAATACATGTACTGACATTGATGAAAAATTAACAACAAAATAAAATAATGAACACAATACAAGAATTTAAAGACTTTTATTACAATTCAAAGACTTTTATTAATAAATAAATGTCTTGCCTACCATAAACTTATTGCATTAATTCACTAATGTTCATTTTATGAAAGTTTTAAAGGGACATACCCTGGTTTTTAAACACTATTAGAGGCATTTTTTGATAACTGAAATCATACTTTACTTAAGTTTTATTGTTTAAAGTATCCATTTCCGTACATTCGAAGTGTTTTTGGTCATCCTGATGTTTTTAATATCACAAAATGCACTTCTCATATTTTTAAAAAGGCATGTGCCTCTGAGAAGTAACAGTTATGTAGTCAAGTTTAATTATATTTTAGAGGGTATTTCACCATTTCAAAGTCAAAGACTCGTATTTCACTCAATTGTAACTTTATAAAAATGTGTTACAGGTTTATAAATTAAACTAAACTTAATGTTAATTTTCATGAACTGAAACTAGGGTATGTCCCTTTAAAAAAAACAAAAAAAAACATATTTAAATAATATTATTAATAAAGTTTTTGAATACATACATATATTTAAAAATGCTATTAAAATATTTAATTAAAGCATTTTGTATGCATTATAATTCACATCCATAGGTATAACTATAAACCAAGTTTCATTTATATCAATTAAAAATGAACAATACAATAATTACAATAACTACAGCTTCAGTAACAAACTGTATATATCTGTTAGCACTACAAGTAATAACAGAACTTTATTAACACCTGTGTATACATATTTTACCTTACACACATGTATGTATACATATTTTTCCTTAATGAGGTTAACAGTTTTTATTCATGAATCAGCGATCTTCCTTGCATCCTCTGAGGCAGACTAATACAACAGTTGCAACAATTAATTTGTAATATCCAACATTAGAATTATTACACCAGACGCGCGCTCTACCACGCCCATGAACCCCCGTCAACTCAATCTGATGGGCGTGAATTGTTTTCTGAATTCAATCTACACCACCACAAACCTTTACATTCCGTTCACAATGAACTTCCTAGAATATGTTGTTTATAAACTGAAAGAGCTAGGAGTTCTCTTTTTATTAAGATCTTGTGGGTTTGACAATCGGGAAACCTCGGGAGCTTTGTTGTTCCATAATTCTACTGAACGAAACAAACATAACAACCAACAAGCAACTTAGCACATGTTTAAAATATCCCCAAAAACGAATGATATATTGTTATTTTAATTTTGTTTTATTTCGTACAATGCAGGTAAATGATCACGAAATTTATTTTATACACGTAAAGAAAACAATAATAGGTACTTTGTCCAATAACTCTATGATGTGTATGTTTTTACATGTTGATATCAGTTACGAGTAAACGTGTACTAGTACAGCAACAAAAAAATAATTTAGTACAGCCGGTTTTGTTTTAGTCTATAGCATAGCGACGTAGTCTATTTCCACTTTCTGTTTCACGAAATCGATAACTGTTGTGTCCGTTGTCTTTCTTTTTCTTTTGTAAGACTGCAATGGCCCATTCATTCATCTTTGAGAACAACCATCGTATTAGTTAAATTAGGATATTTATTTTGAAAACACAAACCATTAACTCTCTTGCCTCTAATTTGGATTATTCTGAGGGGTGTGATTTTCCCTCCTCTGCATTTTGAGGAGTGTGATTTCCACACCCCTCGTAAGCATTTTGAGGAGTGCAATTTTTAGCACTCCTGGGTTTTCAAAAACGAAGGTCTGTTACACAATGATATCCAGGATTAACAATAAATACTAATTTGTAAAGATTTAATAATCTCCTCATTGATGAGATTTACTAGCAGCCATCATATGTTAAAAGGTAATGTACGATTAGTAACACAGTGAAGTGATGGGTAAATATTGGGTTAGAACACAGCAGGACTTATTTTATGTACCTCACCCACCCTATAGTGAAATATAATTTGTATCTCATGCATTGTGCTGTCACACATGCACCCAACTGTGAAATACTTTTGTATCACACAGGACCCTGTGAAATACGGCATTGTGACAGTCCACATTGTGCGTACGTAGGTACATGTACAATCTACCACCGTGAGTGAGTCACAGAGGGCCTGGCTGCTGACATAACCTATTTGTAGAATTTAACACTTGTCAACAGAAACTGTAATGTGCAGTGCACTGTCTGTAACCGAGCACACCAACACCACCGTTCATGAGACAGCCCCACCAGGAAATATCTCACCAACCACCCTGTAGCTTGTGTAAGTGGTGCAGGAAATCCAGCCCCGTTCCCAGTAAAGGAGCAATATATTACTTCACACCACCCATTCAGAGTATTAAAAATGACTTGTTTGTGTATGATGGCTGCACACTGTGGTCCAGTGTGTGTTCTGTAACAGTGGACAATGAATGGGTGTCTGGTCTATTCTTGTATTTACCCACACAGTGCTGCATGCATGTGACACTGTAATGAAATTTGTCAAGTTCAGCTATAGTATATACTAGTATATATGATTGTTGGAAATTAATGGCAATAGATCTGAGTTAGCTTTTGTTTTAGTTGGATATAATATCCAACTAAAACAAAAGGTAACTCGGATCTATTGCCATTACTTTCCAACAAAAACAAACATATGTGTAGCGTCTGCAATCCATGACAGGGCTCTAAATATGAAGTATATACTATTATCTTTGATATACCAGTCTAGTATTTCAAAATCTTTGGTATAATCAGAAGTCAGTTCACATGAGTTTTAGGTAAACAATTGTTCGGTTACGTGAATATAGTTCTCGTAACCGATGAGTTAAGCCTACCTAAGCCTAAAACACTTGAACTATGATTCTGTGCTACATTGGTGCTTTAAAAAACACTGATTTTTACTTGCATTACTGATATATGGTACTTTTAATTTTAGAATGTAATTGTTTGCCAGTTCTCATGATTTTAAAGTCGCATGACCACAGGCGAATAGAACAGTTCTCATGAAATATTGTGCCCTGGTGCACTGGTTGAAACCAAAAATTGCCCAATGGGCCACCGACGGAGACTGATCCCAAATCCACTCATTCAAAGTATTAAAAACTACTCTGTGTATTACAATTTAAGCTTGCACACGTAGTCTAGTATTCTCAGAGTTTCTAGATTATGGTAGCCCCACTCCCATGGCTAGTGAATTTCAGTGTTGGGCTAGTAAATAACTACTATTGCCATGCCCGACAGCTAGTGAAAAGAAATGTGTCAAATGCTGCAATTAAGTCTATTTTGTAAATATGACTATCCTGCACCCACCACCACCCAATGTTAGTGTTTTAAAGCTCTATCTCCCTTTTTAGGTGACATATCCAACTATTAATATTAATTAGTAAAATTATGTTAACTTAAAAAGGAGGGCTAGTGAATTTTTAACCATGGCTAGTGGATTTTATAAAAATTCTAGAAGGCCTGATTCTGTAATATACTAACAGTGGACAGTGACTGGGTGTCTGGTCTATTCTGGTATTTACACACACAGTGATGCATGCATGTGTCACTGTATTCATAGTCGTACTGTATCCAACTTTTAAAAAAAGTAACTCGGATCTAAAAACAAATATACACACAGTGTCTTGTAACCCAGACACATGACATACACATTATCCTGAGGCCTAACACAAAATATTGTTTGTTTCCGGTTACCTGACAGATCATAATTGTTTTTCAAATGATTACCAAGAACATTTACACAAACCAATCACTTCAGTATCATGGTGATTAACTTTCAATATAAACTAATTTCACAAAATTAAATATTTTTATATAGATCTACATGAATATTTCATTTAGCCTCTCTTTTTTTCTGAATGGAATAGGATATAATTTTCAAAAAATAAATTAAAAAAATATGTTTTATTGTAACCAATATTAATTACACAAAAGTATGGGTATATCAGCTAATCTGCCTGGTGAAATTAAAGTTTTCTTCAGGCAAAGTCAGCATGAGTCGCAGAGTTATTAGCAGTAGTAAGAAGATGAAATAATAATTTTGGACCTTCATGTAATTAATACGATTTGGAAATCAAAAACACGCAACAGACATCAAGAACCCGACTTGTTTTGTGTGATAGTTCACTCGGCACCTTGTAGCTGTATGTCAGTCCATGTTTTTACGTTGGTACCAGACCGTACATGTGCATGCATCTGCATGTCACGCTGTTTGCTGTGACCAGTCAAGTGTTGTTAATTCTCGGCCACATTTCAATAATGTGAAAAAACACTAATTGTTACTTTTATTTTCAATAACATAACGACATATATATTGTTAAATACTTAATAATATCACATTTTTAATTAAACATATAATTGTTTCCTTTAAATTTTATTACCAGAAGTATTAGTATTTTATATCAAAATATTAATATTACAAATAGAGCAGAATGTATAATTTGAATATTGTTTCTAATTAATGCGGAACAGTGAAACATGATGATAAATATTCACTTTGCCTATTTTTATCAAACTTCTCCCCTTTCTTCTGGAAAGGAAGAAGCTACTTTTCGTACTTTTTATTTTAATTACAGCATGCCTGTTTTTTTATTTTTAAAATGGTTACATGGCATCAGGCAAGTTATTAAAGAATGCACAGATCAAGGTAAGACATCTGCTTACAATTCCTAAAGTAATCAAACACAGTAATCTACTGTATCACATTAACTATTTAGAACAGACACACATGGGCTTTGAAGCATGACAGTCATGACAACCAGATGTCCACTCATTTCCACTTTAACACTTTCAATTAAATGTATATTACAAACCATCATTTCTTTGCAGAAAGAATCATGGTTTTCTTTTTCACTAATTAAATTTTATGTTGGAATGATACATAAATATTATGGCAACAGGATTACTTTTACATTATGTTCTGTTTTCGACAGAGAGCTGTTATCCACACATGTACATGCCCATGTCAGTATACTTAAACCTTTGTTGCATATAAATGTAGAAACTTATAACTACATGTATGTATAATATTAAATAAAGAGTCCATGTTTTCATGAATTTTGGGTAAATGTGTGAAATTATGCTATAGAAACCTGTATCAAAGCTAGTCACAAGTTAAGGGTCAGTATGAAATTTTATCCTACATTTTTAAAAATTAAACAAATAATTAGGGGTGGTGATAGGTAACTGAAAGTAGGTTACAAACTTTAATATAGCATTGCAGAGTGCATGTACATGAGTCTTTTACTCACAGCTTGTTTGATTGCCAGTCAAAAGCATATGGCAAAATGCATTAAAAAAAATTAAGATTATTTGACTTTTTTAGAAAGTCATGTATTTTCTGATTTAAGCAGGGCACCTACCTGAAAACTGTACAGTACATGTGAAACTCCTTTTTTATGTTAACACATTTCATGTTTGATTGTGGTTAGCAGCATCAGTGCTTAACTTTTGTTTTGAGTTGCCATCCGGGCCTATTTTCACTTGCCCAAATAATATTTTGTAAAAAAACAAAACAGTATTGCAACAGATTATATGAGAAAACTCAAACAATTCTTTTTTAAATCGGTCACCAGGCGGGCAACGATACTATGGGTTTTCAGTTGCCAGTCTTCATTTTCAGTCGCGATCGGGCGACCGTTAAATTTGAACCCTGGGTTAGGAGGGTATAAATGTCTTTGCAATCTGGCTTTGGATAACGATGCCACCAAAACGTAAACTGAGCATTCTGGACTGAGCCCTGTCATGTCTGAATCCATGATATAAGTAGTGAGATGCCTGCAAGTGAGCCATTCCGTCATCCATTAACCGCAATGGGCTACCTCAACCCCCCACCCCCTCCTCCTCAGACGCAGTGTCCATGTGGCCCATAACTTGTTATATCTAGTATATATATTAAATCATGTTTAGAAGATCCCAAATTCAATGCCTGATAAATGTATAAACCGGTAAACAAATATTTTGTTGTTCTCACCTGATCACAAATTAAATCCCACTTCTTTTCATCATCGTAGCTCTTCAAAACTTTAGCCTTGTCAGGGGGTAAATCCATAGAAGCCTGAAAAATTAACATCATGTCATGATTATTAAGTACTATTATAGTACATTCAGGAAATATGCATACATGTATTAAGTAAATATGTATAAATATGCTTGCTTATAAGGACTTTCCTTTAGCACTGTCAGTTACAGCAAATTTTCTAAAATTGATATGTGTTATAATAACAAAGAAAGGAATGTTTGTTTAACGGCATTGGAGCACACAGTAAACTGCATACTATTCATAATCATTTGTGATTTAATATGGATATTTTCAACCTTTGGTCGAGTGACAAAAAGAAGAAACCTGCCACTGCTGTTGTGTTTGTTCTGGTTGAGACAGGAAGAGCTGGTCGGTATTGAAATTTGAGGTACTTACTCAATAATTTGAGGTGCGTATTTTGGGGATGATTTAAACATGTTACAAGTGCAGTATCCCAGTTGGACACAAACTTATTAAAATCTGGTATCCCACCTGAGAATTTAGTATCCCACTTTTGGATATATAGTAACCTGAAATTCAAATATCAAGCAAGCCCATTTTAATTTTAGTAAACAGCAACATTTTATGCTGTATTGGATGAAAACATTTTATAATGGCTACTTGCCTTTTCAGTGTATTTCTGTGAAGAAATCTTTTTATGGTGTAGTATTAGGTTCAAGCTTGAAACTACTGTTACTTAACTATAATGATAAATGACGACTTTTTTGTTTCAGAGAAAAATAAAAATTACAAAACAATATTATTTGGTATCCCGGCGGGATACTGGGCTCTTGAAGTCTGGTAAGTGGTATCCAAAATTAAAATCTGCTATCACTGGGATATCAAGATACCGTTAATCTCAAACACTCAGGGTTTTCATTTTCAGGCGGTCGGCGGCTATATAGCCGTCTACTGTTGCCATATCAGCC
>JAECMU010287217.1:0-10335 GCA_016106625.1 Dracogyra subfuscus | reverse complement strand
CCTGAATCACACAACAATATAATCATTAATGTTAGGTGCTAGTAGAGTTGTGCATACAGACACTGCGTAAACTTCACCTGAAACACACAACAATATAATCATTAATGTTAGGTGCTAGTAGAGTTGTGCATACAGACACCGCGTAAACTTCACCTGAAACACACAACAAAATAATCAGTAATGTTAGGTGCTAGTAGAAAATTAACATCAACAAAATAATACGAACTACATGTACATGTATGTTTCAGTTGTAAAAATGTACTGAAGAGGGTTTTTATTTTTATTTTGAAGTGATGTACATCCATAACTAAGTCCCTCAACCTCTAGATAATAATACACTGAATAGTATGTGAATATATGACTGGCAATATATGGAAAAATCCTGATTATAGTCTTATATAAATTATAAAAGGTCATTACCCGCGACAGAACCTTTTCTTCTGGTTTAAAATATTGCATGGTCCTGCAAGCCTGAAACATAGGAATGAGACAAACAAGATGAATTACACAAAGGATATATATAGAGGATAATAAACGAGTTACCAGTTATTATTAAATTTATGTCCCGAGTGAAATCATTTTCAATTGTCCAGAGATTTATCAAGTGACAAATGAAAATTATTTCACGAGGGACATAAATTTGATAATAAATGGTACCGAGTTTGTTATTCTATTTATTACCTCAGCTACATGTATTTTCTCTCTCTAAAAGCCTTTGTTTCAAAGTACATGCACGAAGGCCAACCTGTATAGAAATGATGTAAACCACTTTACGCACTGTTCTGAAAATTGCTATAACTTTGTATTTTAATTACGTTCATTGATAATTTTAAAAAAACAAACGTTTTCTTTATTCTGCTACAAAATCTATAAGGAATGTCATTAAAATAACATTATGTTATAAATTTAACACCAAAAACGGAGAGCCGTAAACACAAACTCTTCTGACGTCATTTTGTGTTTGCCAAATCGTGATGACATCGTCATTAGTTTGTAAGCGTTAAATTGACCAATAGTATTGTTCGTTAGGCCAATGCAGAATATTTCTCACTGAAAAATTATTGAAAATATTTCCCCTGTTATGAGTGACCGCCGTGGTAATAATTTAGAATAGTGAATATGTACACAGTACATAACCATTCATTAGTGTTTTCCCTAGCTTGTTTTAACATGGTGCAGCACCATGCCTCAATAGTCTAGCACCATCTTGCCTTAATCAGCACCATGCTGCCCTGAGATTAAATAAGCCTTTTTCACTAATTAATTCTAAAAAAGACCCAAAAAGGTATTATTACCGTATTTGACCAGGAATAAGCCCATGTTCGTAAATAAGCCCACCCCCATTTTTCATACAAGAAAAAAAATGAGCCTATATCCGTGAATAAGCCCAGGGTTGGGGAAAAGATAAAAACCAATGCCGTTAAATAACAAAACAAACTAATATCCAAACATAAAAAAGACAGTAATTTAATAATAATAATAATAGTAACAACAATAATTTAAAAAAAAAGTGTGCACCCATTATATCATAACAAAGTGAAATATATATTTCAGCCACCAAGTTATAACATGAAGTAAAACATTGTTCTACAATCATTTGATATGATGTGTTGACGCAATACAAGACATCTAAAAGACCGACATTACCCCTTGATCTAAAAGAGAGAACCATGTCAGAGTACTAAAACCGACTTATCTATTTCACCCATGAAGCTCATGCAAAATTAGCCCTTTGAGTAAAGCTGACATGTCACCTTTTCACATTCACATAAGTGGGCGTGAACAGTTTGATTGACACAACTCGTCTGTTTGGATTGGCAGAGCAACTAAGAGATGTGTTAATTTTTAATTACTACACGTGGGGTAGTTGTTTCTAGTTACCACCTGATTAATACAAATTAAGAAAAACAATCAGTATCCCCCGAACATCAATAATGCAGCACTCGGTGTTTTGATAAAATCGTTAATTAGTCTGTTTAGTTTCACTTTATTACGGTTCACACATCAAAGCAGATAAAAAGAGAAAAGCTTATCATCGGCAAAGTCAAAAGAGGTATGACCTGTGAAAAATATTCTCGATTCATTATGCCTTTTGTACGCAAACATTACACAGTTAAAGAGAAATTGGATGTCGTCCACTGGTATCGGAATAATGGGTGAAATCTTTCGGCGGCTGAAAGGGAATTCGGGATATCCAGGGACTTCAAAAACCTCTTGGTATTTTCTCTTGGTACACTTCTTTTGTTTCCTAGTGAATTAGTTGGTAAATTTCTTCTATTGTGTCCTAATTATCATTAACACGTTTTATCAGACTCGGTAAATATAGGCTGTATCTTCGAACAACAGGTAAACAATGCATTAAACACATGTCATGCTGACCCGTATCGTTTCTTTCAACATCAAACGTGATTATAGCGACTTTCCGCTGGAATGGCTATTGCAATTTATTGGTTACAATGTTATTTAACTGACACGTGGAACGCCTGTTTTCGTAATCCGAATGAGTGTCGGCTCAAGAGTCTGATGACTGGCTTGCAGCCAATCAGCGCGTTACATCGCTTCATTAATATTAATCAGTTGACAATGTTTTCCAGAAACTGAAAACAGATTGCGATGGGCAGTTTTTCAACGACTTAAACGTGTATCTCTCTTTAACAGTTTTAATTCATTTCAAAAGACAGAACATTGGTGTTTACTTTACAGTTACTTCCTGTTACCTGTTCCAGTCTCGGCTAAAACAAAGCAAGCATTAAATGTAGATCAGTTATTGTTGAACAGCCTTGGAAATTAACAAATATGAGATATTGATATCGGAATTTGGTCGCACTGGTGGGGTCGAAATATACACAAAACGATGATCGGGACTGACTTTACTAGTCGTAATCCGCAATAGCGGGGTGGTGTGAATACCGGGTAATGTTTACTATTAAATATGAAGGAAATATTCCGGTCTGTTTAGTGGGGTGGTCTTAGAATCGGTGTGGTCATTAGGTGGGGTTTCACTGTACATCAATAAAAGTGCCACAATATATACCAGAGTACTAAGGTTTCTTTGTACCTGGATATGACCATGTTTTTCTGCTATTTACTTCCTGGGTGGTCTTGAATTTGACTCTGAACCGACCCCCTCTCCGTGAATAAGCCCATCCTCTACTATGATGTCAATGAGTTGGTTTACCCCCCTGGGCTTAATCCCGGTCAAATACGGTAATTAATAAAATATGACTTTTATATATTTTGCCATTCATTTATTAAAGCAAGCACATAAATTACATATAATGTTTATTTAAATTAATTTGTGTATATTTTTAATGAAATAAAAGTGCCCTGAAAATGGTGAAAATGCCCCAAAAGTGTTTGGTCTGTCATGCCTTGCAAAATTTCTAGGGAAATCACCAATTCATGCAGTGATATTTAGGCTGCAAAAGTATCCTACTAGAAGTTACTTAACCACGTATAAGGGTGAAGAGAAAATAACGTATTAAATGGTCTGGAAAGGAATTTTTAGCACATTATTGATTAACCTGTAGCTGTTAGGTGTCTATCTAACATGAAGATGTTATAGTAACTGTCATTCTTAGTGTAGTGAATAAGATGAGAAATACACTGTCATGAGAGATTATTCCTGATTAGCAAAGACAAAGTTGACTCCTTTTAAATTATGCTTATTTGAACTCTACGACCAAGAAGGGACATACCCTAGTTTTTAAACAAAAAGACATAGTTTTGACTATTAGAGGTGTTATTTGATAACTAAAATCATACTTTACTTAAATTTTATTGTTTAATGTATCCATTTCCGTACATTCGAAGTGTTTTTGGTCATCCTGATGTTTTTTAATATCACAAAATGCATTTCTCATATTTTTAAAAAGGCACGTGCCTCTGAGAAGTAACAGTTATGTAGTCGAGTTTTCTATTTTAGACGGTACATTGTATTTCACCATTTCAAAGTCAAAGACTCGTGTTTCACTCAATTGTAACTTTATAAAAATGTGTTACAGGTTAGTAAATTAAACTAAACTTAATGTTAATTTTCATGAACTGAAACTAGGGTACATATATGTCCCTTTAAACCCTGTACCTAGCTGAAAGGTGTTTACCAGACGCAATTTACTACCCTGTAATTGTTATGGGCAATTCTTCTCGTTATTAATCAGTCAGATGATAGTCAAAATAAAAGTTAACCGTCTCCCAAAACAAATTACTGTAAATCATGAAAATAATGCATCATATCATTGCACTGGGACTAGTACACATTAGAATATTAATCTTTATTAATGCGTCTGGTAAATGCTGTTTTATCCGACACTGACTCAACAAAACCGGTTGGCAACGTGTTCAAGATAGTCATTTTCAGTTAGTTTGTACAAGTTTCCTCCATCTCGGATACCAAGCATTATAGAAATGACAAAGTGGGACGTTAATATAATACATAGTAGATCTATTCAGTGTGAACAAAACTCGAGAACGTTTGTTTTGCTCTCCCAGAATTAATTTCTTTTCAACTGTTTTTTTTTCTTAATCATTAAATTGTTACTTTCTATGAACATAAAATGTTGTTGTTTTCATTCTATCTTGTGTTGGCATGTTTTTTATTTGACCGTTTCTTTTTATTAGTGGTGTTATTGTTTAAAAATATAATGGGTCAAGTAATTATCAAGCCAATATCTTGGTCGAATTTTTTACCTTAATATCTACTTAATTTTATGCTTTACAGTATTACCTTCAAATCAAATGGATCTCTGTAGTAGAATGCTGTAACACCTCTTGCAATAAGTGATGGGTTTTTATTCAACATGGCTGACAGATTTGCAGGAAGATAGACATTTGCATGATGAGTATTTTCTTTAACTTTTTCTGGAAAACTGTCAGAAAACAAAACTTGAAATATTACAAGCATGCATGTATACAATGAAATCAAGACTTGAAATATTACAAGCATGCATGTATACAATGAAATCAAGACTTGAAATATTACAAGCATGCATGTATACAATGAAATCTGTTAAAAAACGAGACTAAAATATACTAAAACAATTCTGATGTACAAAAAAAGACTTCTCACAGACTACTGACAAAATACATGTACATATATGATCATGATGATGTGCATAATTTAAAATTTACTATTCTGGTAATTTGTCTTAACAATTCTGTTTTTAGACATCATTGTCCAACCTTCCAAGTCTTCTGCGAATGGCTTTTTGGATCTCTGGAGAGGCTCTGGTTGTCATGGCATTTTCACGGACATATTTAACTGCATTCTTTAGATGCTGTGTCACTTCGGCAGGTGACTTTGTCATGGGAATGATGTGCAGTTCACCTTGATAAATATAAATCTGAAATGTCCAAGTAATATTACTATCAACAGACATGTTTAAAGAACATTGTCAGCAGAGTAACTGTATAACTTGTAGTTCTGTTCAGTATGCTATAAATAGTATAATAGTGAATTCAATATAGATTTAGCAATCAAAGATTTAAAAAATAAATATCAAAAAAACCTATCTACTGTAATCACATATACTGAGACATATTAAAAAGTTCATTTAACCTTTTCAACTAATTAGCAAATATGTCAGAAGAACGTGTTAAATAAGGTATTTTGTTTACCCTATGTTGTTCAAAAAAAGAATTGGAATAAATGTTGAGTCAAAGATTTGTTCCATGTGCCCACAGCATTCGTAATGATAATTCAAAAGCAGTCATATGATGAAACTACAATTTCAGTACCTTATGTCCTCCATGTGTACCCACAACTGCAAGGCAATGCCTCCTCATGCCTGATGCATGTAAAGACTGCATTAGGGATAGGGTACCATTGTTCCACTAATGAATGTGCAGGTGTCTTCCTAATTTCAGACTACTGTGAGCAAGTAACGATAAAACACATGCTAATTGCTATTGTAGTCTCAATTGTGATGTGCACATGCTATGGATTGGGTTACATTACAATATTTATTCCTGAAAAATACCTGCTTTCAACACTCATTGACTTTATCAAATTTTAGACTGTGAAGTTTTTAATATGACTCAGTACATGTGTATATATGCTAATATTAAGTCATAGTAACTATCATATGTAACTATGACTCACCCTAAAATCAGTGGTCTTAAATACATGTATAGAGGCAATATTTGCTATTTAAGTTACTGCAGATTCCTCAAAATATAGTTCTTATTGGGGTTTTTTAAATTAATTAAACTAATTATATCAGTTAACTTTTAATATTCTAAAAATATTAATTTAATATTACTTTTTTTTTTTTAAAGAAATGTCCAACACTAGTAACCAAAAAAAAAGAAAAAAAAGGTAACAGAACATTTTATCTACATGTATATATTCTGAATTTTGTTTTTAATAATCAAATGTGTGTCGTATAACTGAACAAAACAGAAAATTATTCAAGATTTTAAATTTATATATATAAAGTGACATTTACTACTTACACGCAGATTTAAACTAGTGTTTAGAATGAAATAAACTTTTGTGATTATTAGTCTACATCAACCGATCCATGTTCGATTAATAATCAATTAAAATGTACAGTGTGACTTGGGTTCTAAATCTCCTATTTTCAGCATTTTTTTGGCAAACACACACAAACACATGTATGTATACACTATTTTTTGCATTTTTTGGCAGACCAGTATAGAAATACATACCCTATTTTCAGCAGTTTCTGGAGAAAGCCATTTTGGAAGAACTTCAGCGGCTTCAATGAGGAGAAACTCGCCATCACTGTCACTGACCCTGTTAAAACAAAAATCACTGTAAAGCATCATGTGACAGTCTTTGTGTCTGTCAGTTAGGTATATATCTGTCACTGTGTCATTGTATCACCTTTCTGTAGTGTAATATTTCTTTGAATCGTATGTCTCTCACAGTATTAGGTCAGTCACATGTTGTTCACTGTGCAATGCGTGTGTTATTGGTTTTTGACTGTCATATTTACATGTATGTCACGTCAGTCATTTGTCACTGCATTGTATTTCTGTCACAAAGTCATATTTACCACTTACAAACATGTGCATGAAATAGGGTGAAACCATAAAATCAAATCATGGTAGGCAAGGTAGTATTCAATCTAATTAAAATTAGCTCCACTATTACTAAAATAAAGACTCGCCCGATATTTTTAGAATTTGTATGTTTCCAAATAACGTTATAAAAGGAGAAGTGTAATTGGTCAATATTTAAATTATTATTTACAGACGAAATGTTAAGTCTACACAGTGCTGTTAACAATCTGATTAAAATCAGTTCTACTGGTCTAAATAAAGCATTTGTAATTCACACAAAACATGTTGTATATATGCTCAAAATTATTCTGAATGTTTTAAAATTATTTTCAAATCACATGCGTGATTCTGCAAGTAAGGTTTTGATTGGTGGACATGAGTTCCAACTGGCTGCTGTTAGATCCACATGGTAATAGTGGAGCTAATTTTAATTACATTGGGTAGTAATCACTGCTCTATATGTATAGAAAAGCATGAAGTATGGGCACTTTGACCTAGTAAGATGTAATTTGGTATAGTACTATCACTAGCATGCACAACATTGATCTTAAATTGTTATGTGCATCAAAATATTATCCACAAATTTAAATATACAACTTACACTTACACTGATCAATTAAGAACAGGATAAACACTAAAAAACCATATAAAATTCTGTCCATTTTTTAAACAAATAAATTATGAAACAAAATCTTTAATATTTGTCTGTCCAAATTAATCATATTTATAGTATGGTACATGTATATCAAGACAGAATATGACACATGCTTGATGCAAACATACATACTGAACAACTAGTGTGGGAAATGCTCGTGTCAGTCGGAACAGAAGGAAAACAATGAACCATTCATCATCAATGTTGTCACCATAGTTTGTACAACCATGAAGATGTGGCGGAATATTCCCTGAAAAAAAATTACAATTATCATCAAGATGATATTGTTGGTACATTAAGTACTGCCATTCCCTAAAAACAAATTACAATTACCATCAAGATGATATTGTTGGTACATTAAGTGATGCCATTCCCTTAAAACAAAAGTACAATTATCATCAAGATGAATCTGATGATACTGTTGGTACATTAAGTATTTGATTATAATAATTATAATATAATTACGTGAGTTTGTAATGAAGCTAAAGAAGTTCTGTTTCCATCTTTTGTGTTCTTATTATTGTCTGTATGATATTATGTAACATGTTTCTAAAGTGCAATTTAACTTTTAAGTAATTTTTTTTTAATTTTTAACAAAATTTGGTCGCGTGCCATTCAAGATTTATACAGGCGAGTCAAAGTGTTGCTGTGAATGGCCTGATTAGCCAGTCAAAAACAAATCCCAAGTGCATACCCTGCCACACTGATTTGTTAATCATTGGTTATTGGATGTCAAACATTTGGTAATTCTGACATATTATAGTCTAAGAGGGAAAAACCTGCTACATTTTTCTATTACTATTAGTAGTACTTAAGGAATCCTGTTTGGTAACTAGTAAATTACTACTTAACAAACAGGATTCCTTACTACTAATAGAAAAATGCTATTGTTCATAATAAGGGCCAAAAACTGCCAGTCGCCAAATTACTTGACCAAAGGCCTGTTTGAGTGACTTTATAAAAATGGGAGCTCAAACAGTCATAGGACTATAGATGCATATCCCAATACTGGCACCCATCTATAGAGCATTCGTTTTGATTAGCAGCAAAGGATTCCCCCAGATAGAATAATAGCATGGGTCCTTGTTGATTTGCAGTACTTAATAATTTTATTACTATATTTGAAAACTGCTTTGTAATTTTATTATAACTATTAGTTGGAAAAACATTTTAATTGTTACTTGAATAAATCATGCCAACTTTTTTTTTATACAACTGAATATACTGATGCAACCAAAGTGCAAATCTAAGACGTTTCCAATCAGCCTACCCCCAAACATAAAACAAGTCACATTATTTAGTATTTTTGAGTATAGAAACACAAAACGTCAAAAGAATAACTAGTATACAGTTGAAATCTGCATTGTGGAAAAAAAATAACTGTTTTAACATTTGCATAGATTTAGTAGTCAGTAGATTGTTGCATGGTGTCTGTAGTGCCTGGATTAGTGATTAATATGTGGATGTTTTTAAAAATCAATTAACTCCAAAATTATAGATGTAAAGGTATTTGATGTCAAACATAGAATTGTTGTGGTATTAGAGCGGAAATCTTTGACAACATTTTGGTTGTTGGGAATTGCCCCAAAAATACATAGCTTTGTCTCTGAGTGTCAAGAGAGCGTATTTATGTCCAAATGTCCGTCTAGCTCTCTTACAGTCAGAGTACTCGTAACTCGGGCTAGTATAAACCATCCGCATATTATACCAAACTCTGTGGTTATTGACGGCAATGTGTTTAAAAAAGAACCCAAATAACTATGATAAATCAATGAATAAATTATTTTATTAACAAAATAAAAATTAAGGCAAAACACCCTACATGGGGGCGAACCGACTCAAGTTATTGGTACGAATGGATTCGGGATGAAACAACACAGGCGATCTAGTAACCGGGGCGAAACGACCTGTTACCACCAAAACAACTAAAATGTCTGTGTGTTTGAGCTAAAGAATGTGTTGGGGCAGGAACAAGTGTTGGTAATAAAAGTTTGGCTGTTCATATCATATGTCCTGTCTGTAAAGTCACAATTACAAGTAATATTAATTATATTGTCATTGTGAGCGTGAGTGACTCAGTGTCACTCACTGAGTCATTTTTCAGTTTCACACAAACCTTTGCTGCTGGCGACTGGGGTTAAATTGAAGGGTTCATTCTGCCATATATAATCAATTATTAAAGGTCCCAAATGAGCAAAAATGACATCCACTTGTTCTTCGAGGTACGCCTTTAGATTCTGCTCGCTTACGGTGTCAGGAACTGACGGAAACAAGTAATATTCAATCGCCTCTTCGGGTTTAGAAATCCGTTCTGCCATCGTTCCTGGTTTTCCTTCTCTTTTTTTCCCCCGCAAAGAGTTATCCCACTATTTCCGGATTTTAGTAACAATTATAGTCCGTCGCACAGAGAACGCCTTTTTTCAAGCTATGGAATTTATTTCTAAGCCAATTGAATTTGTAAATTGCAGAGAAAAACACTACTTTTATGTTATTTTCAAAGCACTTTTACTTTTCGTCTTGTCAAACAAAACTAATTTGTTTTAATCCAAAAAAAAAAGTTCATAAGCCTATATCTAGGCCTATAGTCCGTCCCACAGAGAACGTCTTTTTAAATTATTATTATTTGTTTTTTCATGCTATGGAATTACAACAAG
>JAECMU010287033.1:0-11686 GCA_016106625.1 Dracogyra subfuscus | reverse complement strand
ATATATGCCTTTTGGAGGTCCGATTGCACAAAAAAAACATTAAATAATATAAAAATTAAATTAATATATACAGTCACAGTTTGTCATCTTGATCTCTCTAATCTTGAATACCCAGTAATTTCTCCTGGTTGAACTTTTAATGAACAATTATTTTGTTAATTTTGAGTTACCGGTATCTCTTAACTTGTTGATGTGGTTCCTTCGTATATTACCAGAAACACAATGACAAAAAACCCTGTACCCAGTACATACATAGACCTTGGGCTCCACTGTTAGTTTCCACATCTTTTTAGCTGATAATTTCTTACTAAAAGTGATAATAAAAATCAGTTTGTCATTGCTCTATGAAATGATCATCTTAAACTTTCATTTCATTTCAACTTATTTTTGTGCTTATATCCAGTTAAGGTTCAAACACGCTATCCTGGGCAAACACCTGAGCTATCTGGGCTGTCTGTTCTGGACAGTGGTTTAGCTGTTAGTTGGTTAGTGGATAGTGAGATAGAAGAGGGTGTAGTGGCCTTACACCTACCCATTGAGCCCTTAAGAACTCGCTCTGGGTTAGAGCTGGTACTGAGCTTCGAAACCTGTACCTACCAGCCTGTAGTCTGTTGGCTAAACCACTGCGTCACTGAGGCCGGTCTTAAACTTTTCTGGACTTTTCTTCAGAATGCAAGATCTGCAATAATGTTAGGTGTAATCACATGTAGTATGTAGTATAAGATTGGAACAATTGTCATTAATTATATATTATCATACATTAGAAGGCTGCAAACATAGCAGAATTTGATGTTTCCACAAATCCCAGATTTTGAGTCAAAACATAAGACAATGGGATAAATCCTAAGATATTTATGTTACATCATTTTACAATTCTTTAAAAATCTTCTTCATTTAAAAAAAAAGAAAGAAAACCAAATTCAATACCTGAATAGAAACTGATCAACAGGCATTGCCTATATTAAGTTATCTTCGTCTGCATAAGCTGATTAGCTTAAAGGCTTGGTGGGGCTACAGTTGTATGATCACAGATGATTGCTGTTAGGTGAATAGAGATAGAGAGGATCAGGATTTGACAGTTATAAAACAGAACATCAGGCCACAGCTAAGAACAATCGGAGAAAACGAATTTGGGGCAGTAGAGATGATGTACTAATGACTGTTGAGTTAATGGAGGCAATAATAATCTTGATCAGAATTTCAGGAACATTAAAAAAAAACTTAACACGGAAGAAGAAAAAGAATAGTCCTATTGGTACATAATATGAAATAAAAATGTCATATCCAAATGTGGACTGTGTGTATTGGCTGACCCCTTTTCTCATGATAGCATTTAGAGACTTGAAACGTCGGCTAATACACAGCAATATGCAGTAAGCACACTTTTCAAGATAATGTCTGTATGTATGACAGGTCACTGCTTAGTATAGGCAAAATATTTAGTTTTCACACTTTTGATTAGTGACAGTTGCTAAGCAATTAAAAATTGATTAGCAACTACTAGTTCCTTTTTTGGAAATGTGTTGCAGCGACCTCTGAAAATTTGCGTGACAAATCATGACACGATATTAAACGAAATATTCCCTGCGGAATTAAAATAAGAATAAATGGCATAATATAAAAGAATACCAATGCACTTGCTGTTTTGTTGTATACTTTGTGTAATAAATTAATTTAGATTTCGCACAATTTTTAAAGTACTCTTTCGTAAAACATGAACATAGCCACATGAACATAGTGCTTTTGCCAAAAAGAAGAAACCTTTAACACTCTTACCCCTCCCCTGCCCTAACCCTCCCCTCCGCTCCCCCCTTCTTCAAAGATGTGTTTATAATAATAATCATCAGGTATATGTAATATGTTTCTTTTTACATTTTGATATACATTTTAATGTATATATTGGGAATCACTTTAAGCTTGTTAAATTTATTTGTCTTTTTCTTTTTCTTTTCTTCTTTTTTATCATCAATATTAAGGTTTTCGTAGCCAAATGAACTGTCCAGTAAATCATAAAGTTTTTAAAGAACAATATTTAATTAATGGATTTTTAATTTATAAATATCCATTAAATAATATGTTTATAGTTTCTAATAGCAGTATAGATATTGATAATTGAATGGCTGTAATTATATACCATAGTAAAATTTGTTTAAATCTTTTATATATCCGTCTGTGCTTATTATGTGATTAAGCTCTCTTTAAACATGTTTGCGTGGAATATATTTTCTTTCGGACTAATCATGTGTGAAGATAGCTGGTTTTAAGGATGTTATATTTTTAAGTTTTCAAATCCCATAATGAATGGTGGATTTGTGAACGACTGTAATGTTACGGACGAAAAACCTTTCACAATAACCTGTGCGTATTATGTGATTAAACATGTTCATGTCTGAAATATATTTTCTGTCGAGCTAATAATGTGTGAAAATATCTGGCTTTAAGAATTATGTATTTTTTAAATTTCAAGTCCCATAGCAAAATGTTGAATTTGTGTACTTGTGACCACTTCAGAATGTGTGTTAAATTACATATATCTGAAATTATTCATAATGTGTTGTTATAATACTCAATGACATATATTTTGGAGACCATTTAGCTATTTGTTTAAGATTCTAGCTATATTTATCTATTCCAAATGTTTTCTGTGAGATATGTGTGCGTATGTTGGAGAAGTAAAGATTGTCTTTAGACCAGTGTTTAACAAAAGCAGATACCAGTCTATCAAGCAAAAAACAGATACACAATTTTCCATTTCTTAAATAACACAATTAAAAACCCCCAGATGTTCTGCATTGTCTACCATTTGTTGAAACACACCAGTAAAAAAAACAAAAAAAACAATGTGCTGCATTGTTTACTATTTCTTAAACCACACCAGTAATTAAACTCACAAAAAACACCCAGATGCAGTGTCTACCATTATTTAAAAAACACCAGTAACATTTTTAAAAATGAAACCAATGCACTGTCTACCATTTCTTAAAAGAGTGAATTCAGATAGTAAACGGGTCTTCCAGAATCTTTATAAAAATCCAGTAACCATGGCATCAGTGGTTTTAAACCTGTTCTAGCCAGCCATGATTGAAAATTAACTAGCCCTACTTTAAGGAATACTAGTAATTGCATATGTTGCTTAAAGAGGTAGATAGAGCTTAAAAACCATTCGATTGGGGGGAGGAGGTGGAGAGGAAATTCATGTTTATAAAATAGCCTTCAATGCAGCATTTGATACTAGCTGTCGGGAAAGGTGATAGTTATTTACTAGCTAACTTTGAATATCACTAGCCATGGGAGAGGGGCTACCATAATCTTGAAGCCATGGTAAAGAAACTAGTTGTGTAAATGAATCACTTAACACAGCAACAACAGTACTAGAATTTAATAATCATGTTTTTATTGTAAAATATATTTAATTAATTTGAACATACTACTGTAACTGCAATTGAAAGAATGTGCAGAAAATATTGTGTTGGAAATCATAAAGATAACAAATTATGCATGACATTAAAAAAAACAAAAAAAACTTCAAACTACCCCGAGGGGAAAACAGTAACAATGTGCATTGTAGAACAATATATATGCTGATGGAAAGAAATAAGAGCACACATATCATTAACAGCTAGCGTAGTAATGTGCGTATTTCATACCAAGTTGTAATGTGGGATTGAATGTCTGTAGTGTTGAATGAGCTGCCTATATGTTCCAAGATAACTTTTGACAATATGAATTGATTTTTGATGCAGTCATTATTTCTTGTTGCTGTCTGTGTGATTCTTTATTTCTTTCTATCAATATAGTTAATATACATGTACGCATTTAAAGGAAACAAACATGTAATTAAGTCATTTCATGATCAGTCATGAAATTTAACTGTTTTGGAAACAGTCGCATTTTAAGTTGATTTAATCTACATCTATATCATTGCTTTGTCAGCACTTATTAAATTAGATAGCTGCCACGAATATTAATGCTACATGAAACCTTTCAAAACCAGACACACTGTAACCTGAGATTCACTCAAAACCAAACCATTTTTTAAATATCACCACAGAACATAAAATTAATTCCATAATTATAACTTTACGGAGGCCGTTGTCATTGTTTTTATTTAATTTTAACCTATTTTTCATGCTTATATCCATTTAAGGTTCAAGCATGCTGTTCTGGGCACACACCTCAGCTATCTGGGCTGTCTTGTCTGTGACAATGGGTTAGTTGTTAGTGGTTAGTGAGAGAGAAGAGGATGTAGTGGTCTTGCACCTACCCATTGAGTCATTAAAACTTTCTCTGGGTGGGAGACGGTACCGAGCTGCGAGCCCATTACCTACCAGCCTCATGTCTGATGGCTTAACCACGATACCACCATGGCCGGTCATCTTTGTTACTTAACACAGAAGTGGCTACATACACAGCAGCCGTGTATACACTTTCCCACATACAGGATAACACACACCACAGTCTTTGATATACCGGTCGTGATGCACTGGCTGGAACGAGCAACTTGTAGATTGTCTAGAAACGAGCATTCCAGATCTTAATAGTAAATAATATTATCTTGTGATTTTGCCTCACTAGGGTTCAAGCAGGCTGTCCTGGGCATGCAGCTCAATAGTCTGGGCTAAGTATTCTGAACAGATAAGAAGCAAACAGTTGTATAAAGTGATATTTTGCCAAATTAAAAAAAACTAAAAATAAATGTTTTGGGATTGTGTACATTAGAGGTTTATTGCATATGTGTTATTTGTTATATTTCTATTTTTCACAACAATGGGAGTGATGTATACCGGTACAGTACTGGGACCATTTTCTGATGTATTTCAACCTACTTAAAGCTATTCTTTATTTCAGACTACTTGAGGCAGTTCTACTTTTCAGACTACTTGAAATTTTTCTGTTTTTCAGACTACTTGAGGCTGTTCTGTATTTTGGACTACTTGGATTTTGTTTTCTGTTTTTCTGACTTATTGAGGCTATTGTGTATTTTAGACTTATTAGAGGCAGTGTATATTTTAGACTATTAGAGGCAGTGTATATTTCAGACTACTATAGGGAGTGTGTATTTCAGACTACTTGATGAATTTCAAATTACTTAAATCTGTTTTGTACATTAGACTACTTAATTAAGGCTGATGCAGTTCTGTATTTCAGACTTCAAGTGGTTCTGTATTTCAGACTTCTTCAAGTGGTTCTGTATTTCAGACTTCTTCAAGTAGTTCTATATTTCAGACTTCAAGTGGTTCTGTATTTCAGACTTCTTCAAGTAGTTCTGTATTTCAGACTTCAAATGGTTCTGTATTTCAGACTTCTTCAAGTACAAGTAGTTCTGTATTTCAGACTCAAGTGGTTCTGTATTTCAGACTTCTTCAAGTGGTTCTGTATTTCAGACTTCTTCAAGTAGTTCTGTATTTCAGACTTCAAGTGGTTCTGTATTTCAGACTTCTTCAAGTAGTTCTGTATTTCAGACTTCAAATGGTTCTGTATTTCAGACTTCTTAAGTACAAGTAGTTCTGTATTTCAGACTTCTTCAAGTGGTTCTGTATTTCAGACTTCTTCATGTAGTTTGATATTTCCACCACTTACGGACATTATCCTGTATTTCATACTAATTGATGCTGGTGTGTTTTACCTGTCTAGTATAAAGTTTGTTAAGTTATGTGACTGAATCTTGAAATTAAATGTTAAACATTTACAATGTACAAGTTACCTGCATTTCTGTTATAGCATATTAAATATGTACATAGATATATTCATTGTTAATATACGTGTACATTCCTTGACATTCTATTTCTATTATTTATTTCACATTAAAACATGTAACTTATGGTGTTTTCTTATACTCTGTCTTATTAATAGGTTTTGTTTTTCATTGTGTAAGCATAACGTAACTTGAAAGGGTAAGGATGTCTGTACATTTCAATGTTTGTTATAGATAAAATTGAAATAAAACAATGTAAACGTATGGCTGTAGAGATTTTTACAAAAGATTTAATGCTGAACCTGTTTCTGTTTGTGAGTGTACATACTGTTGTGCAGATAGAATGATATTGCATCACCGTGTGGATATTAGAGCATTTAAACCATTTTGCTTTCACTGTGTGTAAAGAGTACATTGACTCCCTTTTTGTGTGAGGATTAATATATCATGTTTAAAAATAGTGATCCATCATTCTAGAATGTATTGTAGCATCCTGTGTTATCAGCTTGAAATTAATCACACATTTGAAGCTGATTAATAGTAGATCTACAACAACAAAAAAAAGTATAAAATTATCGTACCGTCACACTTTTTCGATCGACATACGTTTCTGATCGCTCATTTGTAATTGCGAGAATGTGCGAGCACTGACATCACCACAAGAACAAAAACGAACTCAGAAGTCACTGCTTTTGTTCCGAGAGAAAAATGCTGCATGGTAAATTATTAAATACTTATAATTTTTTTTATTTTTTTTTATTCATATATTTCGCTTAAACGATCGAAAACATGTGACTCTAGGATATATAACATTGTTTAATTTTGTCCAACTTAAAACAAAACTAATAAAAAACAAAAAAACCCATGATGTTTCACCCAAGGGTATAGTGCAGTGTGGCTCCAAAATCCACCATACTTTAATATATCTTTAATAACTTGGTGGGGTTTTTTACATTTCAGCATTGGTCGATAGGTGTGACCTTTCATTTATGAATAATTAAAAAAAAAATTTTTTAAATTGATCAATCCAACTCTACCTTACATATAATGATATACTGCACCGAACTATCAAACTTGGGTAACAGTGTGTGTGGCATTTAGTTGACTGGCATTTAGTTGACTGTACATTGATATGATATATTATGTTGTTTTATATTTGACATACCATTGTCATAGTTATAGTCGAGAAATGGACTGTTGTGATTAGAACCATTTGACTGTGACTAGTATGACCATAGTTTTTTGTCTTTATGAATATTACTAGATTAAATATAATATTACTGAATTAAAATAATAATAATTATTATATCATTTGTGTTGGTATCGTTAAATGACGTATGTTTATAACATACTTGTAACTTGTTCTGGTTGTATTACGACTAAACTGTGATATTAATTTTTTGTGTGATTACATATTACATATTATGAGTGTAGTGTTGAAATGATCAGTAGCTGATAAATTTAACTTACTAAGGTCACATTCTAATAGAGTGAATTATATGCCGTCACCTGCGTGTAGTTTTTGTGTTAGTGCAATGTACCGTTTGCTTTAGTGTAAAAGGAGGGGTGCAATAATTTGTTATTAGTTACTGGTAATACTGATTAACAAATCTCAAAGTATAATATTATATTATAATTATGATAAGCAGATCATGGATTTCTGGTGTTAATAATCAGATATTGTTAATGTTCGGACGAAATAGTGTTCAAATTAATCTCAATGTTGGTTAACATTGGTGGTGTAGTGATTAAGCCACCAGTTTTCAGGCTTATCGGTTCTGGATTTAAATGCCAGTGCCGGATTTCATGTGGGTTTTTTAAACAGCTTGATGGGGAGATGTGAAGACACTATACCTGTTTTGTTTGCCAAATTTGTACACCTACTTCAAGCTGCATAATGTTTTGTTTGCCAAATTTGTTTGTTTTTATTTTCTATCATTAAAGGGACAATTCTGTAAACCGGAATTCCCGTAAATATCAGTGCAGGAGAAAACCTCTCTAAACTGGATACCTATTAAAATGGACCTTTTACTTGGTATTGAGGGTGTCCAGTTTAGAGGAGTTGCACTGTACTTGTAAAAAGATTTTATGTAATTATTTATGTATAGTTCTGAAAACTAAACCTACCCGGTATGCTAATTTAAAAGTTTCAACTAGAACAAGTGTTTGTGTGAAATATTGGGCACTGCTCTTGGATGGAGCTAGTATTGAGATTCGAACCCACTCTTGTCATGTCAGGTCATAGGGTTTAACGTGCACATTCAGAGCAAGCTGTTGTAGCGCAGGGGAAGGAGGGACCACCCGCACTGGCAGGTGCAAGGGAGCACCAGCAGTCCAATCGAGATCGGTAGCAGGCGGGGGTACCCACTCTTACATGTTCTGTGCTTAAGACTAATGGTTTAACCCACTACACCACCAAGACCTGGCCTGGAGTCTAATTCACAAAACTCTCTTGGGCTCTGCTGGACAACAAAGCATCCTCTTTGCAAGTCTTTCAGCATTGCACTGTGATATCGCAAAAGTTACAAGAGATTAGTGAATTGGGCCCCTGCAACCATATTTTCGAAGCTCTCTTGGTGCTACGAAATCGTAAAACCATCGTAGGGTGTGACGTCACTACAGCACAGGCCATAGTGACATCATAGCTTACAATAATTTTATGATTTCATATGCTAAGATTGCTTTGAAAATATGGGCCCTGGTGCTTATAAAACTTTTAGACTCTTAGACTCGAGACTCTTGACAACGCCATACAAATTGTATATGCATGTGACATCATCAAAGATTGAGTCAGGGCTTTAAAACTTTTATAAGCACAGACCCTGGCTTGGGGCCTAATTTACTAAACTCTCGCAGATTTGTGATCTCACAGTGCAATGCTAAAAGACTTGCAAAGAGGATGCTTTGTTGTCTAACAGAGCCTAAGAGACCTTTGTGAATTAGGCCGCATTGCCCATGCTTATAAAACTTAAAAGTCTAGACTTTAATAAAGTCCAGATTTTTAACGTAATGTTATTTGAATGGTCTTTCCATGACGTTAAAGTCTGGACTTTAAGGTTTATAAGCACAGGGCCAGGTGCTTATAAAACTTTTAAAATCTAGACTCAAGACTTTTAATAGAGTCTGAGACAGTAATGTCACCACAACGCCATACAAATTGTATGCATGCGTGTGACATCATTAGAGATTGAGTCTGAACTCTTTAAGAGTTGTATAAGCATGGGTTCTGGTTTTTGTGGACAATGCTTCCAAACATTTGTTTTGACAAAACACTGGTTCAGTTGAGACTCAGACTTTTGAATGTTTACTTTTATTCTCTTTTTTTTTTTCTTTTCTTTTTTTAAATCTTCACAGTGTAATCAAGTGTGGTTGTGACACACCTATGACATTCCACCTTCGGCTCAGACACTGGCAAATGTTAAAGGTCGTGCCCAGGGTGTACATGCCTGAACTTTGGATGGATAATGGCATGGTAAAACGGTTTAGATTTGGAGACGTGCATGTAGGACAGCCCTGTGTATGTAGATTAAGGTAGAGATGTGTCCCCTTTACAAAGTATAGTGTGTCCAATCTTTGGGAAATTCTTTTAACTCACATAGTGTCATATAAGCATTAGGACTGCTGTAGAAATGAAACCAGTTTTTTAAAAGTCTTCAATTTAGTGAAGTATGTGTAGTAAGAGTTATATGTAGCCTGGGTTTGTCAACATATGAAACCATAATTGCAATAAAACATAAAATACATATTGCATCTGTTTGATCTTTTCTGTTCATTTAAATTGGCTAATGTGTGTTTTTAAATAATTTTGATTGATCTCTTGAATGTGATTAAAAAATCAAGAAAAAAGGTTTGTTTGTTTAAGGACTGCACTAGAGCACATTTATTAAAGGAATATTTCGGAGTTTGCAGTAATATCGACTGACGGAGACTTTTTAACGATTGTAATTACATATTAAATATATTTTTCTGCATCAAATATTAGAAAGAAAGAAAGAAAGAAATGTTTTATTTAATGACGCACTCAACACATTGTATATGGCGTCAGACATATGGTTAACAACCACACAGATTTTGACAGGAAACCCGCTGTCACCACTTCATGCGCTACTCTTTCCGATTAGCAGCAAGGGATCTTTTATTTGCGCTTCCCACAGGCAGGATAGCACAAACCATGGCCTTTGTTGAACCAGTTATCTGGATTACAAATTCCATGCCTCGACTGGGATCCAAACCCAGTACCTACCAGCCTGTTGATCAATGGCCTAACCATTACTCCACCGAGACCGGTCCAATGAAAATGAATGCAAACTCTACATATTTTATTTTACGGTTATATGGCATCAGACATATGGTTAAGGACCACACAGATTTTTAAAGGAAACCCGCTGTCACCACTTCATTGGCTACTTCCCATTAGCAGCAAGGGATCTTTTATTTGTGCTTTCTACAGGCAAGATACCACAAACCATGGCCTTTGTTGAACCAGTTGTGGTGACAGTAGGTTTCCTAAAAAAAAAACACCTCAGAATGACCATATGTTTTTCGTTGAATAGATGATGATAAGATAAATAGAAAAATGTGCTCTAGTGGTGTCGTTAAATAAAACAAACTTTACTTTTTTGCTCAATATTATGATCTATTTGAATGAATGAATGTTTAACGACACCCCAGCACAAAAAATACATCGGCTATTGGGTGTCAAACTATGGTAATGGAAATAAATAAGGTGATGATCAACATCAATAGAAAAATACAAGATATAAAGAAAAACAGTGTAAAGAACTGTACAAAAAATACAAATAACACGGATACCGACTTTTATTCTAAACTTTAATGTGTGCTGTATTGGCCATTCTCAAAGAGAATGTTACACCCCTGCATCACGGTGAGGTTACAGCACACGCAGGGAGATCTATTTGAATGCCAGCTTACGTATATGTATGCAGTTGGTACGGCCACATACATGTATAAGTAATCTAATGTGTTTTATTCCTAAATGTAAAAAGATCATAGAGTATATTTGCTGATTTGCTCACTAAACATTTATTCCATTGCACTACTGGACTTATAGTCTCCCACTTCCTAATTGGTTGTTTTCAAATAATTTTGCTGTATTCCTAATGGGGTGGGGGGTCAAAATGTTTGAAACTGTAGTAATTTTCAAGTTAATTTGTCTGTCCGCTGCTAGTTTTGATATAGTAAATTAATCTGGGACTGGCAGTCCTCTTTGTGGCAGTAAAAGAAGGATAAAATATCCAGTAAAGGATCTCAGGAGTGGCAGTCCTATAGACAGGGCACTAGGTAGAGATTCAAGAATAATAAAATCTCCAGTAAAGGATCTCGGGAATGGCAGTCCTTCTATTGACGAGGCACTAGGTAGAGATTCAAGAATAATAAAATCTCCAGTAAAGGATCTCGGGAATGGCAGTCCTTCTATTGACGAGGCACTAGGTAGAGATTCAAGAATAATAAAATTTCCAGTAAAGGATCTTAGGAGTGGCAGTCCTTCTATTGACGAGGCACTAGGTAGAGATTCAAGGATAAAATATTCAGTAAAGGATCTCGGGAATGGCAGTCCTCCTATAGACGAGGCACTAGGTAGAGATTCAAGAATACTAAAATTTCCAGTAAAGGATCTTGGGAGTGGCAGTCCTCCTATAGACATGGCACTAGGTAGAGATTCAAGAAGGATAAAATCTCCAGCAAAGGATCTCAGGAGTCCTATAGACAGGGCACTAGGTAGAGATTCAAGAATAATAAAATCTCCAGTAAAGGATCTCGGGAATGGCAGTTCTATAGACGAGGCAGACAGACAGACAGTTTATTCAGTAAAAGGCCTCCGGCCCAAAATACAATACTTTTACACAATTTAAGAGCATGCGTTACATGATGTAGTCACATAACGGTCTCCCATTTAGTTTTATATTATAGTAGTATTGCAGTGCATTTATATATATTCAATGTAAGAGTTCACCATTCATTCTCGATCTC
>JAECMU010286903.1:0-14250 GCA_016106625.1 Dracogyra subfuscus | reverse complement strand
CACTGGCTGGAGCGAGAAAAAGCCCAAAGGGCCCAACAATGGGGATCGATCCCAGACTGACCACGCATCAAGTGAGCGCTTTATCACTGAGCTACATCACACCCTCTAGCTCAGTGGCAAAGTGATCGCCTGATGTGCTGTTGGTCTAAGGTCGATGCCCATTGGTGGACTCATTGGGCTATTTCTTGCTCCAGCCAGTGCACCGTGACTGGTATATCAAAGGCCTTGGTATGTACTACCCTGTCTCTTGGATGGTGCACATAAAAGATCCCTTGCTGCTATTGGAAACTGAAGCAAGTTTCCTCTCTAAGACTGAGGACAGGATGTAGCCCAGTGATAAAGTGTTCGTTTGATATGCGGTCGGTTTGGGATCAATCCCTGTCGGTGGGCTAGTTCTAGTTCCAGCCAGTACACCACAAAGGCGGTGGTATGTGCTATTCTGTCTGTGGGAAAGTGCATATAAAAGATCCTTTGCTACATATTAGAAAAATGTAGTAGGTTTCCTCTGATGACTATGTAAAAATTACCAAATGTTTGACATCCAATAGCCGATGATTAATGAATCAATGTGCTCTAGTGGTGTTGTTAAACAAACCAAACTCTCTAAGACTATACGTCAAAATTGCAATATGTCTGACATTCAATAGTGTACAATTAATAAATCAATGTGCTCTAATGGTGTCGTTAAACAGAACAAACTAACTTTCACTCTTCTGTATTGGAAAAACTACACTGAAAGGCTGAAAAAGTTTCACCGGGATTGTTTTCTTTCTACTGTTCAACATTAGTGATCTATCAAAACAAATTTACAGTTTGTTTTTGTCTAATGACACAACTACAGCATAATGGTGAATTAATCATCGGCTATTGGATGTCAAACATTTGGGTCATTCCACTGTAGTCTTCAGTGAAAACCCAATACAAGGGATCTTTTAAATACACTTTCCCATAGATACACCAGCAGTCTTTGATATACCAGTCATGGTGCACTGACTGGAATGAAAAACAACACCACTAGAGCATAATGATGAATCACTGGCTATTGGAAGTATTACATTTGGCAATTCTAACACAGTCTTTAGAGGAAATCAGCTTATTTTTCCATTAGTAGCAAGGAATCTTTTATATGCCAATTTCTCAATCCAGTCAGTGCTCCACAACTGGTGTAACAAAGGCCATGGTATGTACTATCCTGTCTGTGGGATGGTTCATACATAAAAAAATCCCTTGTTGCTAATTGAAAAGAGTAGCGACACCGGGTTTCCTCT
Organism: Dracogyra subfuscus; assembly: GCA_016106625.1. Classification (NCBI taxonomy): domain Eukaryota; kingdom Metazoa; phylum Mollusca; class Gastropoda; order Neomphalida; family Peltospiridae; genus Dracogyra; species Dracogyra subfuscus. The sequence continues at coordinate 12,982 of JAECMU010286903.1, read as the reverse complement.
TTTAGTATCTGTGTGGTTCTTAACCATATGTCTGATCCCATATAACTGTAAATAAAATGAGTTGAGTGTGTCATTAAATGAAACATTTCGTTACTTCCTTCCTTTTATATGCACTTTTTCAAACACAAATCCTCATATACTTTGGCCTGTAATATATTAGCCATGGGGCCCTAGTTAAGATGGGGAAAACATTAATGGGTTCGCAAAGGAAATTCGATCCTATGACCCAAAGCATCTCAGGCCAGTACTCTCCCAACAGCTACAGATAGCTAGCTACACCTGGACAGCTACATCCCAAGAGTTACATGCCCCATCCAAAAGATCTATCAGCAATGTTTTCTACATTTGTAGCAGCCTGATGAAAGCTACATTTATCATTTACAAACTTGGAAACACATCACTCATCCCCATTCAATTACTATTGCAATGTACACCATGTTTTTTCCTTCTTCTTCTTCTTCTCAGAATTAACAAGTGCTAACCTACACCACAGATCAGACATCATGGGTATAAATCTTACAAGTCTCACATAAACATAAATAACATGTAGCTGAAGTCTGGAGATGTGGCCAAGTCTTGAGTCTGGACTCAATATTAAAGACAAATCAGTTTAATTAATATACAGATACACCCGACAAATCAAAAGTTTGTTTTGTTTAACGACACCACTAGAGCACACTGATTTTATTAATCATTGGCTATTGGATGTCAAACATTTGGGAATTTGATATTTAGTTTTAGAGAGGAGACCTGCTACATTTTTCCACTGCCGGTTGTAACAATGGATCCCACAGACAGGACTGCACATACCACAGCCTTTGATATAGCAGTCGTGGTGCACTGGCTGGAATCAGTAATAGCCCAATTCAGTTATATATTAGAGCCTGATGAACATGTATGGTAACCCAGAGCCATGTTCATGGAAAGAAAAAGAAAGAAAGAAAGAAACGTTTTATTTAACGATGCACTCAACACATTTTATTTACGGTTATGTGGCATCAGACATATGGTTAAGGACCACACAGATTTTGAGAGGAAACCCGCTGTCGCCACTTCATAGGCTATTCTTTCTGATTGGCAGCAAGGGATCTTTTATTTGCTCTTCCCACAGACAGGATAGCACAAACCATGGCATTTTATTAAACCAGTTATGGATCACTGGTCGGTGGTTTAAACCTACCCATTGAGCCTTGCGGAACACTCACTCAGGGTTTGGAGTCGGTATCTGGATTAAAAATCCCATGCCTCGACTGGGATCCGAACCCAGTACCTACCAGCCTGTAGACCGATGACCTAACCACTACGCTACCGAGGCTGGTACCATGTTCATGGAATCCCATGATTTTACTACCTAAAAATATTCCTCATTTCTGTTCTCTGACAGTCTGCAAAGACATTAAAGAAAGCAGTGAGGACAGCATGCCAAGGTGTATTTTTACAAAGTTTATGATCTTTCTCCAAACAATAGTGAAAACATCACTGATGTCAGCACTCTGTGAAAATGACAGAGCTAGCATGTCTGTGGGTTTGGCAAACCTCTGAAGCAGGCTGCTTGTGTCTTTCTTACAAAGTGACTGGAAGAATGCTGGCAATTTCCAGATAGTCTTGCTTCATCTGGGAGCCATGACATGTAATCATATGAATGATGGCTTGGGTTATCTTCTGACAAAGTGCATGTACTAAAGAACTAGTAAAATAAGTGTTGGGAATCAACCGGAATTTCACTGACAATCACAGGTTGTAATCAGTTTGTGCCAATCAATCACCTTTCATTTACACAATCCGTTGGAATTATATGGCCATCAGAAAGAAAGATAGAAAGATGTTTTATTTAACAACACACTCAACACATTTTATTTACAGTTATATGGCTTCAGACATATGGTTAAGAACCACACAGATATTGAGAGAGAAAACCTGCTGTCGCCACTTCAAGGGCTACTCTTTCTGATTAGCAGCAAGGGATCTTTTATTTGCGCATACCACAGGCAGGATAGCACCAACCATGGCCTTTGTTGAACCATTTATGGATTACTGGTCAGTGCAAGTAGTTTACACCTACCCATTGAGCCTTTTGGAGCACTCACTCAGGGTTTGGAGTCGGTATCTGGATTAAAAATCCCATGCCTCAACCGGGATCTGAATGCGGCACCTACTAGTCTGTTGACAGATGGCCTAACCACAACGCCACCAAGGCCGGTATCTTCTGACAAAGTGCATGTACTAAAAAACTAGTACGATAAGTGTTGGTAATCTCCTGGAATTTCATCGACAATCACAGGTTGTAATCAGTTTGTGCCAAGCAATCAACTTTCGTTTACACAATCGACTGGAATTATATGGCCATCAGAAAGAAAGAAATGTTTTATTTCACGACACACTCAACACACTGTATTTACGGTTATATGATGTCAGACATATGGTTAAGGACCATACAGATATTGACAGAAGAAACCCGCTATTGCTATTTCATGGGCTATTCTTTTCGATCAGCAGCAATAAATCTTTTATATGCACCATCCCACAGACAGGGTAGTACATACCACACCCTTTGATATGCCAGTCACGGTGCACTGGCTGCAACGAGAAATAACCCACTGATGGGGATCAATCGAACACCCCTTTAGGTACTTATGAATTAGGCTACAGATTTTTAAAGCTATTTTAAGCTCTGACATCACGACAACACATGCCATAGCCTACAACAGTTTTACAATATTGTAGCATGAAAATACCTTCAAAAGTCTGGGCCCAGTTTTCAAACTACATTTAGGAGAGTTGTTTATTCCTATCCTAATTTTTCTTCTTCTTCTGAAATGTACAGTGTCTGAAACCTACACTTTATTTTTCCTTTCAACCATATCTAATAGAATTTCTAATAGAATGCTTACATGGGTAGTTTATAGCACTATCTTAACAGCATTTAGGAAGACGTCTACCATGGCATGGGTCGAAATGTCAAGATTACAAGAAGGAAATGGTTTATTTAACAATGCACGTTTTATGTACGGTTATATGGCATTGGACATATGGTTAAGGACCACACAGATATTGAGGGAGGAAACCCACTGTCGCCACTTCATTGGCGACTCTTTTTGATTAGCATCAAGGGATCTTTTATATGCACCATCCCATTAACAGGATAGCACATACCACAACCTTTGATATACCAGTCGTGGTGCACTGGCTGGAATGAGAAATAGCCTAATGGGTCCACTAACAGGTATCAATCCCAAACCGACTGCACATCAAGCGAGCACTGTACCACTGAGCTACATATTATTATTAGTGTCCTACACTGGAAAAATTTAAATTGTTTTGTTTAATGATACCACTAGAGCAACATAGATTTTATTAATCATTGTCTATTAGATGTCAAACATTTGGTAAAGAGTAAACCGGATACATTTCCCATTATGTGTTTCATGTCATAGGGTTTAACATGCACATTCATAACAAGCTGTTGTAGTGCACGCCTGTCGCGAAGCAAGCTCTTTCGTCCAAGACAGAAAGTTGGGGGGGGATTTAGGAGGGACCGCCTGCACTGGCAGATGCAAAGGAGCACCAGCAGTCCGATCAAGATTGATAGCAGGTGGGGGTTTTCCCATTAGAAGCAAGCCACCTTTTATATGCACCATCCCACAGACAGGATAGTACATACCACAGCCTTTGATACACCAGTTGTGGTGCACTGGCTGGAACGAAAAACAGCCCACCGACAGGGATCCATTCTAGACAGACAGTGCATCAGGTGAAGGATTTACCATTGGGGTGTGTCCTGCCCTGTCACCTAAAAAAAAAATCCTCTTTATCTTATCATAACAAAACTTTCCTTTTGTTTTCTGTTCCTGCACATCTAATAGAATCCACCTCCTCATAATAACCAAATGCTGACAACGCACAATACTGTCGCTGCGACTAATTTTACACAACCAGTAATTGTAATTCAAATTTTTTTTTTTAACATGACCATCTGCACAAATGGCCGAAAATGACCACTTAGGTCTCAAATCAAATAACGGACATGACTGCTGTGAAGCTGTCCCCCAGGGCAAGCATATCCCACTGTCACTAATGCACTCAATACTCCGGTGGCAGAATGCTTGACAAATATACCAGACATATTAGCTGACAGAAACATGTGGTCACACTATAAACAAAATCTTCGCTAATACAACTTGGTGAGACTGTCAAGTGATCTCTTGCATGTAATTGCCTGCTAGTGAGAACTGAAAAATGTCCCGTAATAGCCAATCAGTGACCAGTCCTATGGAGTTGATTTGATGCAGATACTTTGATGAACTGTGTATCACTGAAAGTATTGGTCAACCAAACATAGAAGACTTTTTGTTTTGATTGACTGGTCAGTTTGATAACACTTGAAGAATAAAGTAAGTTGTGTTTTTCAAAGTTCAGGGGAGAGAAATTAAAAAAAAACAATCATAAAACTTAAATGAAATGGATGGTCTTAGAAAAAAATTGTCAAAAAAACATACAAGACTTTTTGTTTTGATCGACTGGTCGGTTTGTTAACACTCAAAGAAAAAAGTAAGTTGGGTTTTTTAAAGATGAGGGGAGATAAAAAAAAATTCTTTAAACTTAAATGAAATCATGGTCTCAAAAGAAATGGTCAATAAAACAAAGACTTTTTATTTTGATCAACTGGTCAGTTTGTTAACACTCAAAGAAAAAGAAAAAAGATAGAAAAAAAAGAGTGGGGAACTAAAGATAATTTTTTTTTTCTTCTTCTTTAAACCTAAATGTAATGGATAGTCCCAGAAGGAAATAGTCAACCGAACATACAAGACTGTTTGTTTTGATCGACTGGTCGGTTTGTAAACACTTAAAGAAAGAGTAAGTTTGGGTGTTTTAAAGGAATTTTTTTTTTTTTTTAAATGTAAAATTTACTTTAAATTTAAATGAAATGGATACTCTAAGAAGGAAATGGTAAATGAAACACACAAGACTTTTTGGTTTGATCTATTGGTTTGTTTGTTAACACTGAATGAAAAAGTAAATTAAAAAAAAGAAGCAAACCTAGATAATTTGAAATTGCTTTAAATTTAAATGAATTGGATGGTCTCGGAATAGACTGTACAAGACTTTTTGTTTTGATCCATTGGTCTGTTTCTTAACATTGGATGAAAAAATGTGTTTCAAAGATTTTTTTTTTTTTAGAAAAACCCCCCAAGATAATTTAAAATTGCTTTAAATTTAAATCAAATGGATGGTCCTACAAGGAAGCAGTCAACTGAATGGAAATGACTTTCAATTTTTATCTACTGGTTAATTAGTTAACATTCAAAAGTTAGTTTTGTTTAACAACACCACTAGAGCACATTGGTTCCAAATATGTCAAATAATGTTAAAGGATGTCAATTATTTGATAATTCAGACAGTCTTAAAGAAAACTCACTATATATATTTTTTCCATAAATTTGTAAAGGGATCTTTTATATGCACTTGGATCTTTTATATGCACTTTCCCTCAGATAGTACAGCACATACTATAGTCTTTGATATACCGGTCGTTAGGTGCTGTGATGAAGGAAAACACTATCAGAGAATGGGTGCACTAAACAGGATTCAACCTTAAAACCAAACCGCCTCATGCGAGTACTTTACCAACTGAGCTACATCTAACCCTTGAGAGTAAAAGGTAATTTAGAATGCTTTAAAGAACCACTGCTGAAATCAACTGTAGTCCCTCACTTACAGAGTGAGTATAATTCTACGGTGTACATGATACACAGCATCACTAATGTCTGCATGAAAAGTTAATATTTGGTGTTTTTATTTTTACAAACACCGACTGATTACATTTTGTGGCAGAACCGTCTGATTACTAAAACAAGTAGAAAACCATTTTGTTTTACTTGATCAGTGATTCACAGAAAGAAAGAAATGTTTTATTTAATGATGCACTCAACACATTTTATTTACGGTTATATGGCGTCAGACTTATGGTTAAGGACCACACAGTTTTTGAGAGGAAACCTACTGTTGCTACTTCATGGGCTACTCTTATGTCGATTAACAGCAAGGGATCTTTTATTTGCGCTTCCCACAGGCAGGATAGCACAAACCATGGCCTTTGTTGAACCAGTTATGGATCACTGGTCGGTGCAAGTGGTTTACACCTACCCATTGAGCCTTGCGGAGAACTCACTCAGGGTTTGGAGTAGGTATCTGGATGTAGACTGATGGCCTAACCACAATGCCACCGAGGCCGGTTCAGTGATTCACAGACATAATTGTCACAGTAGAATAGTGTGCAATGCCACGCAGCAGGTTTCACGACCATTCCGTGCAGAATATGGTATGTGTGTGCCAGCACTTGGTTTTGTCATGGCAAAGATGTCAAAGAACACAGTCCAGTGGTAGAGCAGGATTAACATTGCCTTTGCTGGACTCAGGTTTTTCTTTTCCCCACACCGGCCTCGGTGGCATCGTGGTTAGGCCATCGATCTACAGGCTGGTAGGTACTGGGTTCGGATCCCAGTCGAGGTATGAGATTTTTAATGCCACTTTACAAGTGGTGGAACCAACATGTTGAAGGCTTGTTAGTGATGTACCTCGTGTAAAGTTAGTTTTGTATAACACCACCACTGGAGCACAGTGATTTAATAATCATCAGCAGGCCTCTGAGAATTCCATATTTGCATAATCCATTTATAGGTCACATAAAAATATACTCAGGTAACCCATTTCGTTGTTACGTCACCTGCCATAACTGTGTCCATAATGTATAAATTCTGTGCACAGATGAAAAATAGGTTACGCACAAACAAAACTATCGGTCTCTCAATTTTTAGAAGCCTACGTCGGCTATAGGATGTCAAACATTGGATACCGTACATGTGACTTAATAGTTGTAGTTAAAGCCGGCTCCATTTGTTTTATTAGCAGCAAGGGCTCTTTTTTTGTGCACTTTTGAATGGATAGGACAGCACATACCACAGTCTGAACAGCATGGCCAGAACTCTGCATAATTTAAAACGTATCAATTCAACACTGCTTTCCTTTTCTTTCATACTCACTATTTAAAAACTTGTACCTCAAACAGAGATGGGATTTAACTCAGTCAGTAAAATTATCTCTTGAGGTTTGTGGGTCATAGAATGAAACCTATTTTGTGGATCTATTGGTTTTTATCCAACCATTGCCCCATAACTGATATATCAATGGAATGGTATGTGCTGTCCTGTTTGTGGGTAAGTGCATATACAAGATTCCTTGCCACTAATACAAAATGTAACAAGTTTCTTCTTAAGAATACATGTCAGAATATTTGACATCTAATGGCTAATGATTAATTAATCAATGTGCTCTAGTGGTGTCATTAAACAACACAAAAATACACACTGTGCATTACTACGGCTTCTAGAATTTTTATAAAATCTACTAGCCATGGGATCAGTGATTTAAAAAGTGTACTAGCCATGTTTAAAAATGCACTAGTCTTACTTTACTTTAAGTTACTACAATTTTACTGAACACTAGTAATGATCAATATGTCAGCTAAAGAGGAAGATACAGCTTGAAAAGACTAAAGATTGGGGGGTTGGAGATATTCATATTTACAAAATAGACTTAACTGCAGCATTTGATACTCAAATTTCACTAGCTGTCGGGCATGGCAATGGTAGTTATTTACTAGCCTAACACTAAATATAACTAGCCATGGGAGTGGGGCTACCATAATCTAGAAGCCCTGATTACTAACAAGCCTTTGACAAGTGTCATTTAACAAACAAAAATTATTTTTTACCACTAAATATGCCTGTGCCCTTTATGTACATAAAACTGTACATGTTATTTTTAAAATGTCAAAACTGACAATGTGGATTGATCGGCAAACATGTAAAACACGTTTGTAACATACCAGGAATAGATGTTAAAACGTTACTCACAACACTGTAAGATTGCATGTGAAACACTAGAAGAATGGCAACACATCAGATGTAAAAAAAAGTCATTTTCACTTTTTGTACTTCATAAACAGAGAATACTTGATGTCTGTTGTGAAATACCACTGTAAACATATACCATAATTAAAGCTGCAATTTCCTCGCACCATATTATCACTCAAGTACAGTTTAAATATGACTCATATGTCATCACTAGCTTATCATCAACTCCTTCATACAGTGTACCAGTCTGCTGCCAGGTATTTTAAAACAAAGCAGGAAATGAATTCTGTCAGAATAATAATTTTTAAAAAATGGTGAGTAATCGCATGAGGTTTCAAGATAAACTGCATTAGAATGTTATTGTATGGTGATTAGGGTTTCTACAAGCACTAGAGTACTCAAATCTAGGAACTCGCAGGACTCCAGTACCCATGCAAAGAAGAACTCTCATTTTATTAAATGTTTTATGTCATTTTGCTGTGGCTTACATTATAAGGGTATGAGACACAAAGGGAAAGAAAACTTGAATGTGTGGAATGCAATATAATGACAAGATCTGACATCCATGTTCAGAAATGAAATTAAGAAAGAAATGTTTTATTTAACAATGCACCCAACACATTTTATTTACAGTTGTATGACATCAGACATATGGTTAAGGACCACACAGATATTGACAGAGGAAACCCAATGTCACCACTTCTTTGGCTACTCTTTTTGATTAGCACAAGGGATCTTTTATATGTACCATCCCACAGACAGGGTAGTACATACCACAAGCTTAGATATACAGTTGTGGTGCACTGGCTGGAACGAGAAATAGCCCAATGGGCCCACCCACGGGGATCGATCTCAGACTGATTACACATCGAGTGAGCGCTTTACCACTGGGATACGTCTCACCCAAAATGAAATTAAAGATGCATAATGCTATTTTACTTTATTCCTTAGTCTCATTATTATCTAGCTAGAAAGTGTAAGTGCCAGGTACTCGGGTTCGAGTCACGTTTGACCCGTGAATACTCCAGTCCAATATTTTAGACTCTTGGAGGCCCAAAAGGTGATCAGTTTGTCATTGTCCTAAAACTTCAGGTGAGTCTGGAACGATCACTCACAATTCCCGGGAAAGACTGAAGATATTTTGGGATTCAATTTGACGATCTAACCCAAAATTTGGGATTTGCGGAAGCACTGAATCACAAAATAACTGACAAGCATTACCCAGGGCTTCTAGAATTTTTATAAAATCCACTAGCCATAAGATCAGTGATTTTAAACATTTACTAGCCATGCTTAAAAATTCACTAGCCCTACTTTTTAAGTTAACATAATTTAACTAATTAATATTAATAATTAAAGAGGGAGATGGATCTTAAAAACACTAACATTGGGTGGTGGTGGGTGGGGGGGGGGGGGGGCAGGACATTCATATTTACAAAATAGACTTAACCGCAGCATTTAACCAATTTCTTTTCATTAGACGTCGGGCATGGCAATAATAGTTATTTACTAGCCCAACAATGAAATTCACTAGCCATGGGAGTGGGGCTACCATAATCTAGAAGCCCTGGTGATTACCTATGGAGTGTTAAAATGTAGAATAAAATATTTTTATATGACCTATATTTGTGATATCAAAGGATATCAAAGAATGGTAGACAGTAGTAAGAAGGTTAATGTCGATGGTCTGTTCTAAATAAAATACTTAAATAATTTTGAAATATACTCAAGATGGCAGCTTTAAATGATTTTTTATTTTTTATTTATTAATTTTTTAAAGGTGTTTAGCTTTGCATATCATGTAATAATATACAGAAAAAGTTAAGAGTAAATAGTTGTCAAACAAATTGAATAAGACATCATTGTTCTAGGTAAGTTTCTAATGTAAAGTCAGTAACTAACAATAATTTTCGCTCAAACAGAAATTTATATATATGTTTGTCTGTTTCAGAAAATGGAACATTTTCCAGGTTGCAAGACATTTCAAGTTATAAAAATGAAGATTTGACACTGCGAAAAAGCAAGACTTGAGAATTAGAAAAAGTGAGTATTGAGCTGCATAAAATGAGTTTTCACGTTATAAAGTTCTGTTTATAAAGTTTAAAACATGGGATTCCTCCTTAAAACATCAAAACAAAGGAATGTTAACCCAACAAAATATACTTTATCAGTCCAGACTTTGACGTCATTCAAATAGCATTATGTTAAAGTCTGGACTTTATTAAAGACTTTAAGTTTTATAAGCAAGGGCCGTGGTCTTAAGAATGAAAGAAAAAAAAAACTGTTTAAGAATGAAAAACAAAAAAACCTGTTTTTGCCACAGGCTATTCTTTCAAATTAGCAGCAAACGATCGTTTATATTACAGACAGCACATACCACAGTCATTAATATATGTCTTGAAAGACTGGTGGGAACAAAACCACATTTATATCAGTCATATTTAATCCAAACCTGTGATTTTTTTGTTTTGTTTTGTTTAACGACGCACTCAACACATTTTAATTACGGTTATATCGGCGTCGGACATATGGTTATGTCGAGAAAAAACCCAGTGGTTAGCTGACGGGGATCGATCCTAGACCGACCGCGCATCAGGCGGGCACTGTACCACTCGGCCCAAACCTGTGATGTCACACTATTGTTCTAGGTGTGGATTATTGTTCAAGAATCAACACCAGTGAAACAATTTGAACGTTTTATACATTCAGGTCAGGGATTCTTACCCACTGCTGACAAATGTGTCTTCATTATAAACAAGTACAATGCTTTAGGCCATGAGGAAGGAAGGAAATTTTTATTTAACGACACATTTTATTTATGGTTATATGGCATCAGACATATGTTTAAGAACCACACAGATATTGAGAGAGGAAACCATCTGTGGCCACTTCATGGGCTACTCTTTTTGATTAGCAGCAAGGGATCTTTTATATGCACATCTCACAGACAGCCTTTGATATACCAGTTGTGGTGCACTGGCGGGAGGGGTAAATAGCCCAATGGGCCCACCAATGAGGATCGATCCCAGACTGACCACGTATCAAATGAATGCTTTACCACTGGGTTACGTCCCGTCCCAGAGTAAAAAATAGATGCTTCTACCCATCATACTTCTGGGCTGGACTGAACAGAAAAAAACATTCACTAGACTGGTATGACGACATTGGGGACCAGTCAAATATGTATGCCCCTTATCACTGAGCTACGTCCTATGTAAAAAGTTCAAAAATAAGTCAGATGCAGGGGACAATATTTCAAAATCTTAGGTAATCAGAAGTCAGTTTACGTGAGTTTTACTTAGGTAACCGATTGTTTGGTTACACGAATATAGTTCTCGCAACCGATGAATTAGGTCTACCTAATCCTAAAACAACTACAGTTCTGTGCTACATTTGGTGGTTCAAATATTTTTTTAAACAAACTGATTTCCTCTTTCATCTGTCTTGGACAATAGAGCTTGCTCGACAAGCTCTTGCGTGTGTGCTACAACAGCTTGTTCTGAATGTGCACGTTAAACCCTATGACCTGACCTGACCTGACCTGACCTCTTTTAATTTTAGAATGTAAATGTTCACCACGTAAACCGATTGGTGGTTCTCGTGGTTTTAAACCTACACGAGAACTTAACAAAGGTTCTTGTGAAATACTGTGCCCTGTAGATGGACATAGATGCTAATGGGATCACATGAATAATACACTTTATGCAGAATGTCATTCAACACACAAAATGAATCAGATCGGAGATCGTCAAATAACTCAGTATTCAGTTCACTTCTCATTGCCTGTCAGTTAATGCCTTTTCATTACAAACATAATGCCCATTGCACTGCCTCAACAACAAAGTTCTGGCCGCATCATTCTATCAGTGAAATGATGGTCTTCATCGGCTGCCCGTGTCAGAAGTCAGAAGGCAATTTGCTATCCATCATATGATAGCAGCAATCAGTGTTGAGGAAGCCAGATCTGTACAAGTCCCAATGCTCGGTGATTTCTCAGTACACTGAACTTTGTTGGACCCATTCATCGGGTGGAGCAGGAACTAATGCTGTATTTACCATTTCAACCAACTTCCCACTTGAAAATAGCATCCGAAATGCTGTGGTGCATATATTTAACACTTGTAAACTCAAGACACACCCCCTCCAAAAAAAAGCCATGATATCCAACATGAAAATCATTTTATGCACAGGTACTATAACATCATAAATAATATGTATTCAAGGTCATCATACTAAATCCATTTTTGGCATCCCTTGATGTAATAAAGAATAAATATTTGAGTTTATATCAAATCCATTATACAAGAACTACATTAAAATTTTAAAAAATGCATATTCAGTTACATTAAATCCATTTTATGCTAGTATCTTAAAATTATAAAGAACAAATATTTAAGGCTACATCAATCCATCATACAAGAACTACATTAAAATAAAGATTGCATATTCAAGGTTATATTAAATCCATTTAATGATAATAAAATAAAAGACAAATATTCAAGTTACATCAAATCCATTTTATGTCATTCATTTCAACTTATTTTTGTGTGCTTACATCCAATCACAGCTCAAGCACGCTGTCTTGGGGACACACCTCAGCTATCTGGGCTGTCTGTCCAGGACAATGGGTTAGTTGTTAGTTGGTGGGATGGGATGGGAACTCATGTAATCTGCCCCTATCCATAAAGGTTCAGGCACGCCCACCACGGATCCAGTCTCTGACATAGCCAGGGTGTGGTTCCAGTTCTAGAGCAGAAGGGTGTGTGAGTGAAAAGAGGGTGTGGCCTTACACCTACCCACTGAACCCTTAAGAATGCACTCTGGGTTGCAAGTGAGTGGTTCCAGAGCAGAAGGGTGTTAGTTGGTTAGTGAGTGAGAAGAGGGTATAGCCTTACACCTACCCACTGAACCCTTAAGAATGAATGTGCTCTGGGTTTGAGCAGGTACCGAGCTGCAAACCCTGTACCTACCAGCCTATAGTCTGATGGCTTAACCACTGTGCTACTGAAGCCAGTTTTATGTCATTGGTAGTTGTCACCATTTCGTAAATATTAATATTACCACAACAA